>JANBXA010000735.1:52085000-52137500 GCA_030556225.1 Cricetiscus sungorus
CCAGCAGGTGCTGAGAGGGTCTCAGAAGCAAGCAGGAAAGTGTTTTAGTTTAGAGTCTCGGATAGCCCAGGCTGGCCCTAGAACTTCTGATCTCCCCACCCCATCACCTGAGTGCTGGGATCATGGGCCTGGCTGCTATGCTCAGTTTCCACAGTGCTGGGGCTTGAATCCAGAGCTTCATGCTGTCTGGATACCAGACCGGGGAAAGGTAGTTTTTGATAGTAGATTGAAATTCATTTTGTTTTTATCTACAGGAGGATTATAGGTGGCATCTGGCTCAGTAAGGAAATCCATCTACCTCTGTCTCTGAATGAGTGACACCAAGGACCATTCACATAAAGACCACAAACATACTTGACCATTTGTGTCCAGTTCTTCTCCACCAAGATGCCAAGGCACTGGTAACGTCATATCTGAAGCCAAGTGTTGACACTTGGTTACAATCACCTGTCTCTACCACTGCCTGGCTCATGGCCCCGAGACTGTCAGACCCTCCCCGCTTAGTGTCCCTCCCTGGTTGAAGCATTTTGACCCCAGTGTGTGCACCTTGGCTGCCCTTCCTCTTGGAATGAACCCTTTCCCGAGCGGCCCCTCCTCGGCTCCTTCTGTTCCTTCCCGGGCGAGTTCTTTGATTTTTCTCAGGCACAGGATAGAGGCTAGGATGGACACTGAGGAGGTCTGTCTGGAGCTCTGACCCTGACAGCCTACACCCAAATGCTCTCACCCGCAGGAAGTTAAGTCTGTCCTCAGCCGTGTAAGGCCATTAGGGGCTGGGCAAGCCCAGCTGCAAGAAGGCTATCCCTTTCCTAAATAAACACCAGTGGTGGGAAGGGCGAAGAGCTCTGGCCTGGGAAACGGGACATCTGGGCGGTCAGCCCGTTGGGTCTTTTATGTCTCTGGGCTTCAGCCTCCCTCTCTGTTAGGACAGGCTGCTCACTGAGGTTCACAGACCCCACTGAACCTGGCACTACATACACGTGCAGATGGATCTAGTCTGCTTCCCCACAGGACTCTGATATACCTATTTACTTATTTATCTGTCTTAAAGATCCTCTTATTTTTATGTGTTTGCCTCCTTATATGCATGAGTACCATGCGCATGACCAAAGAGGACATAGAATCCCCCGGAACTGGAGTTACAGCTGGTTGTGACCCACCACCACCATGCGGGCCGTGAGAACGGAACCAGGTTCTCTGAAAGTGCCTCAAGTGCTCTTCACTGTTGAGATATCTCTGCAACCCTCTATTTACTTCTTTGAGTGACACATTGCATTTCTGCTGAGCGATTTGGGCTGTCCATCTCATTGTATAGGTAAAAGTTCTAAGGTATTACTTCACACATGTGGTAGAAGGAATAGTTTCAAGTCCCTTCAGAAAAAAAAAAAAAAGAGTTGGTCTATGTCATAATCTGTACATAAATTTTTCCTTCCTGAAGACTCCCTTACTGTAGGCAAGGTCCCCTGGGCAAGTAGCGCCCACAGGGAGAGCTGTGGGGAAGTGGGCAGATCCCTGGGAGTCCTCGATTCACAGTTGAGCTACCACTTGATTCAAAATGCAAAGAGGCTATCGAAGAGGCTGGCATTGGAAGGTGTAGCCTTGTTATGTGGTGTGAGTGCGTGCTCTACAAACATGTCAACCCTTTCCCCCGCCTGCATCTAAACCTGTCTGTACGTCCTGTGCCCCCTGAGGTGAGAATGCTCCACCATGTGTCCCCTCCATGATGCTCAGGCCACAGCAATGGAACCAGCCATGAGTCAAAAGAAATCTAAATCCTCTTTAGTCACTCCCTCATGTGTTTGCCACAGTGACGGAAAGATGAGTGACACCAACAGACATGGATTTTCTTCTTTCCTACGTGGATAGTAGCAATGACTCTGCACTGTCCTTGTCTTCCACAAAAAGAACGAGTCAACTTATAGTTGACTCCTTTTCATTCCAGTTCTGAAGGAGTCCATTGTAGGAGAAGCATTGTAAGTGAGTGACGTCTCCCAACCAGTCCCCTCCCATACATCACAGAGCTGTGGGCATGCCCCTGCTGTGGACTGCATTACAGAGCCCTGGGCATGCCCCTGCTGTGGACTGCATTACAGAGCCCTGGGCATGCCCCTGCTGTGAGACTGCATTACAGAGCCCTGGGCATGCCCCTGCTGTGGATTGCATTACAGAGCCCTGGGCATGCCCCTGCTGTAGATGATTGCATTACAGAGCCCTGGGCATGCCCCTGCTGTGGACTGCATTACAGAGCCCTGGGCATGCCCCTGCTGTGGACTGCATTACAGAGCCCTGGGCATGCCCCTGCTGTAGGATTGCATTACAGAGCCCTGGGCATGCCCCTGCTGTAGATGCATCAAGAGCCCGGTGGATTGCATTACAGAGCCCTGGGCATGCCCCTGCTGTGGACTGCATTACAGAGCCCTGGGCATGCCCCTGCTGTAGATTGCATTACAGAGCCCTGGGCATGCCCCTGCTGTGGATTGCATTACAGAGCCCTGGGCATGCTCCTGCTGTGGATTGCATTACAGAGCCCTGGGCATGCCCCTGCTGTGGATTGCATTACAGAGCCCTGGGCATGTCCCTGCTGTAGACTGCATTACAGAGCCCTGGGCATGCTTGCTGTATGCACAGAGCCTGGGCATGTCCCTGCTGTAGACTGCATTACAGAGCCCTGGGCATGCCCCTGCTGTGGATTGCATTACAGAGCCCTGGGCATGCCCCTGCTGTGGATTGCATTACAGAGCCCTGGGCATGCCCCTGCTGTGGACTGCATTACAGAGCCCTGGGCATGGCCCTGCTGTAGACTGCATTACAGAGCCCTGGGCATGCCCCTGCTGTGGACTGCATTACAGAGCTCTGGGCATGCCCCTGCTGTAGATGATTGCATTACAGAGCCCTGGGCATGCTCCTGCTATAGACTGCATCACAGAGCCCTGAGTATGCTCCTGCTGTGGATTGCATTACAGAGCCCTGGGCATGCCCTTGCTGTGGATTGCATTACAGAGCCCTGGGCATGCCCCTGCTGTGGACTGCATTACAGAGCCCTGAGTATGCTCCTGCTGTGGATTGCATTACAGAGCCCTGGGCATGCCCTTGCTGTGGATTGCATTACAGAGCCCTGGGCATGCCCCTGCTGTGGACTGCATTACAGAGCCCTGGGCATGCTCCTGCTGTGGATTGCATTACAGAGCTCTGGGCATGCTCCTGCTGTGGATTGCATTACAGAGCCCTGGGCATGCCCCTGCTGTGGACTGCATTACAGAGCCCTGGGCATGCCCCTGCTGTGGACTGCATTACAGAGCCCTGGGCATGCCCCTGCTGTGGACTGCATTACAGAGCCCTGGGCATGCTCCTGCTGTGGACTGCATTACAGAGCCCTGGGCATGCTCCTGCTGTGGACTGCATTACAGAGCCCTGGGCATGCCCTTGCTGTGGATGATTGCATTACAGAGCCCTGGGCATGCCCCTGCTGTGGACTGCATTACAGAGCCCTGGGCATGCCCCTGCTGTGGACTGTATTACAAAGCCCTGGGCATGCTCCTGCTGTGGACTGCATTACAGAGCCCTGGGCATGCCCCTGCTGTGGATGATTGCATTACAGAGCCCTGGGCATGCCCCTGCTGTGGACTGCATTACAGAGCTCTGGGCATGCCCCTGCTGTAGATGATTGCATTACAGAGCCCTGGGCATGCTCCTGCTATAGACTGCATCACAGAGCCCTGAGTATGCTCCTGCTGTGGATTGCATTACAGAGCCCTGGGCATGCCCTTGCTGTGGATTGCATTACAGAGCCCTGGGCATGCCCCTGCTGTGGACTGCATTACAGAGCCCTGGGCATGCTCCTGCTGTGGCGACCCCCTCACCCGATTGCATTACAGAGCCCTGGGCATGCCCTGCTGTGGATGCATTACAGAGCCCTGGGCATGCTCCTGCTGTGGTGCATTACAGAGCCCTGGCACCCTGCGGGACTGCATTACAGAGCTGGGCATGCCCCTGCTGTGGATGCATTACAGAGCCCTGGGCATGCTCCTGCTGTGGACTGCATTACAGAGCCCTGGGCATGCCCCTGCTGTGGACTGCATTACAGAGCCCTGGGCATGCCCCTGCTGTAGATGGGGTCTGATGCTCTTTACACATCGACCTCTTTGATTTAACACTGCAAACCCTCACAACTTCTCTCCAATACTTCACTGTTGCTTTTCTTCGAATCCTCTTAAGCAGAAGGATTACTCTGTATTTTTCTAACACTTTTGAGTAGCCCCTTTCTCCCTAACTTAGTTCATTGCCTGACACTGTGTGTATGTCTATCAAAGGCAACTTTCCAGCCTATAGCAAACACCAATATCTCCTGTATGCCGAGGCTGAGACTTTGCTGCCCCTCTACGCCTCCCTCACGGGACGGGGTCCCCTCTGTGGTTTTCTCCCTAACCCTTACATCGCATAAAGACTGGTGCATTTATTGCACCGCCCCTGCCTTATTCCTCTAGACCACACGCTAGAATGCACAGGAAGACTTCCACTTTGCTCATTCCTGTTCCCCTGGGGCGTCTAACATGACGACTGTCTCGGTGAACGGGTGGAATAAGCAATCAGCAATGGAGGAATGAAATCCCTGAAAACCCATAGCTGTGTAACACGTGGGGTAGATCATTGTGTTTATCAGTAAACTAGTAGTCCTTTGCAAAGAGAGATGTCTCATCCTGTTCAGAACCCCAGAAAGATAAATATCTTGTATATTGATAATAGCCAGGAATAGTTTATGAACTAGCAAGGTGATGTTTAGATGACAGGGAAGGGGAGAAGGAGAAAGCAAGGGAGAAAGAGAAGCATGAAGCATTGGAGTATTATACCCTCTGTGTTCAAATTATAACACTATCAAATTGGGTGAGGGATATTTTCCTATTGGCAGCTACTAGCAGGGATTCAGATTTTGTGAGGAACACGTGCCATCATCTGATGCTGAATAATGCAGCATAGATAGTGGGAGCCCCAGCAAAAGCAGCTGGGGCTTACAGAAGCCTCTGTCAAATACAGAGTTCTAACTCCACGTGAACATGCTCCCAGCACTGACTGCCAGACCACGGCTTTGCAGCTCCTAGTGACAAATGTCCTAGAACCCAGTTTGCCGAGTCTCCTGTTCTATCCTGAACCTGTAGGGAAGTAAAAGGAGCATGCTGTGGTTTCTGGCCTCAGGTCAGAAGCAGAATGACAATGTCTTCAAGAGTGAGTTTAGGTGGCAGGACATTGCAGACTTCTCCACAGAACCAGTCTACAAAATAAACTCAGTCTTTGCTTGAATGGAGTCCTTCTTCCTTCCTCTTCTCTTGACTTTATTTCGTTTGTTTTAATTTGGGGACGACTACATATTCTAAACACGAAGTGTCAATCAAATCAGGAGGAGACAGCCAGGATACAGCTCTCTGATGCTGCGCTTCCCAGAATCGAACCCCGGCCCGTGAGTCTCCATTTCATGAGTTGCTCAGATCTGGCTTGCCTCTGCAGAGCCAGGCGAGTTATTTTTCCTGGCTTCATACATGTGGATGGTTCAGCTGCCATTTTCCATACTTTGAATCCAGCCACGAGTTTTGCTTGGTCCTCGGCAGAGGATTGGAAAGTTAGTTATCTCCCTTAATGGACTGAGCTGCAGCCAAGTTCCAAAGGTCCTTGTCCTTTTTTATTTTTTTGAGAAGTGTGATAGTTACTCCTCACCCAAGACATCTGGATACCCTGTGTGAAAAACATGTCTGCGGGATCATTTGAAATTGGATCATTTCAGTTTAAAAAAAAAAATATTAGGCACTTTGAAACAATTTTGATAGTCCTTGGTAACTTAAGCAAAACAAAGCCCCTTCCTAGTAGCAGTTTCTACTTAATAACAGGTAAAACAGTAACAAAGACTGAGCAAGCAAAAATTAATCTGTGCCCAGTGATTTTTTAATAAATCACGAAACAAACATCCATGCAGCCCCTCTGGGTTTTTGCCAGCAAGTGTTTACCAAGTTTAGACAATCTTTCTTTAACAGACGGTCAGGCTCTATGCTACAACCAGAGGCACCTCAAAGCCCCTCATGGACAGTATGTAAAAGCAGTCACAATCCCAGAACAATGCAGAAAGAGAGACTATGGTGACAGAAATTAATTTGGCTGAAACTCAGAGTACCAGAAGTTGTGCTGATTAAAAAAAAAAAATCTAGCAAGATAATTCAGATTTTTAGATAGTAAAAGCTAGCCCAGATGTGGTTGACAACTATATGGGAATCATGAGATTTGGCTTTTCTCCTTGTCTTTTTTTCATAGCCAGAAAAAAAAAATCCCTCAAAGTTTCAGAAATAAAAAATAATTTTGTAAAAAGACACTTTTTGGTAACCATTATTTCTCTAGTTAGAATAACACCTCATTTGTCCATCACCATTGAGAGAATTTGTGTAGCTCGAAAATTAATTTTCCAATAAGAGAAAACCAGTTTCATGTTCAAAGAAGTGAATTTCATTAGGTATTTTTGCTGGAACTCCTTGTCAGTGATCTACAGAGGAGCAGAGCCTCGGCTTCCCGAGAAGTCAGTTATCTCCCTGGACATCAATCATGCCGGACAGCTACCAACTCCCTCCTGGAGTGCAAACAAGCTGGCCTCTCTCGCTGGCATGACCACGGCTCTCTTTTGACCTTATCTACATTAAACTTCTCTCAACTTTGTTTTCTAAAAACGGATTTATTCAGATATGATTTATATACTGAAGTGTTCACTCACACAATGGCGTCAGCATATGCTCATTGCCATGCCCATTTTGGAACGTTCTCAAGGAGAAATCTGTACCCTGTATCTGACATTCCCCTGTCCTTTGAAATGTCCCCAATCACCAGGTCAAACACTACGTTCTGTGTCTAGTTCCTCATTCTGGACTTTTATCTGAAGAGAACCTCATAGCCTGTGGCCTTTTTCTATGCATGCATTCTCCAACGTTTCATATGCCCTCAAGAATGATCCATGCTGCTACATATATGAATACTTAATTCCTACTTAGGGCCACATGGATGCTTGCATCCCCTCCATCTTTAGCTTTTCTGAGTAATGCTGCTGTAATACCCAGGGTCGTGTTTCTGTATGGATATGAGTTTTAATTTCTCTTGGGTCTACACGTAGGAATGAAATGGCTGAGTCCTGTGATAATCCCATGTGTAACTGTCAAAGATATTGTCAGGCTGCTTCGGAAGTGGCCTTACCTCTCCCTCGGCTGCAGCAGACAAGCCCCGCCCACCAGTACCGTGTGATGGCCTATGTTCCTTCTTTAACTTCCCACGCCATCCATCCTCTTGGTGCACATCAGGGTGATCATCCGAGCTGACTTGCTCTTCTCTAGTGACGATTGGTGTTCGGCATCGTGTCATGTGCCGTTTGGCCACTGGTTTAAATTCTCTGGCAAAATGTCCTTTTGCTAAAATATTTTTAATTGGGTGGTGTCCTTTCCGTGAATAGCCTGTGAAGGATTTTCATACCGTTAAGACACAAGTTCCTCACTGGACATACTTGGCAAATCCATCCTGTAGATTACTTTTAAACGTTCCAATTTCTTTGTTTTTCATTTCCACTTAATTTCTTTTCTCTCCTGTCGCCCAGCTGTTTAGAAGAAGATGTGAAATCCTTGTGGTTTCCTGTCTTCCTCCACCAACCATTCATTCACTGTTTTTAAAACTATATGTGTTTATACATGCGTATGCTGTGTGTTGAGCATACTCCTTTTCCTCGAGTCCCCGGACACTCTCTCTCCTCCTCCTCCTCCCCGTTAATTCCCTTTGTTCCTCAGACAGTTTCATTTCTGTTTTTTTTTTTTTGTTTTGTTTTCATGCGACACATACATACACGACTTTATGTATCTGCGTAAAACACAGACTCCACAAGTGAGAGAAAACACGTTTTTCCTCCTGGGACTGATTTAACTCGCTTAACAAGACATCTCCAGCTGCATCCACTTTCATCCAAACAGCAGAACTTAATTCTAGTGACCAACAAGAGATCCCATCATGATCCACCCCACTTGCTGTCTCTTCATCCCTCTGTTGTTGATGGGTACCTAGGTTGGGGCCACAGCTCAGCTACTGCCAACAACACTGTAATAAACAGCACTGTGCATGCTTCTCTGTGCTCTGCTGGTCCCAAGCTCCTGTGTGTTAGCAGCACGTACGTCCCAGGGTTAAATCAGAGGGCCTCTCCCCACTGTCCACTCACTTCCCAGGCCACGCTTGGCAGCACCCAACCTTCAACCCCTTGAAGATCCTCATCTCTTTGTTGCCAGGATGATCTGTTCCAGGTTTGCCTTCTTACAACCCCCTCTTTGTTTCCTGGTTCTCTTTTTAACTTAGTGCGATAAATGCTGGCATTCTCCAGAACTCTTATCTGTCACTATGTACTCAGGGTGTGTGCTCTTCTTAAAGCATTTATTTCTATATCCTCAGCTCTACTGACAATGCCCGTATCAATCTTCAGCTTCCACCTTACTCCTTAGCTTTGTGTTACCTGCCTGTGCGCAGCCCACTCCTAACTCTCTTAACTCAGAAACGCTGCCAGCAGCTGACACAAGCTGTGATACCTCACTGTCGGCTTGACTGGATTTGGAACTACCTAGGTGACGTGCTACTGGGCATGTCTGTTTTGGGGAGATGTTCCAGAGAGGGTTAACTGAGGAGGGAAGACCACCCTAATGTGTGCGGCAGCATCCCAACGGGCTGGGGGGGGGGCCCAGACTGAATGAAACAGAGAAAGGCAGCCAGCACCAGCATCCGTCTGCCTGCTTCCTGACTTTGAGATGGTCGGCCACGCTACCCGTTACTTTCATTCTGCTTTCCCTGCCATGATACACTACATGGCTTCTTAAACCTTGAGCCAAAACAACACCTTTCTTCTCCAAATTGCTTTTGTTAAGCCATTTCGTCACAGCGAGAGAGAAGAAAGGTAGCTGATACACACACATCATTTCCAAAATCCAAAGTACTCATAATCTTCACTCCACTGAGCTTGGCATGCTTCTCCAAGAAGTTGGTCTCGTGTTGGCCAGGGTAGGCCTCGCGCTGTAAATCTCTTCCCAGTTTTCCTCTTTAATCCCCCCCGCACGCCTACAGACACCAAAGAAATCCTGTAACCACTTGCTAAAGCTATCCCAGTGCAGCTCTAACTCCAGTCTTGTCTGTCATCTCCCCTGCCAGTCTGTGCTTGTCACTTTGACTGTCCCAAACAAAACAGTATTGTCAACGTCTTCCATTAACCATCTTTACCTCCGGAGATCTGTGGGGTAAACTCGGATTTCTCTCCCATCACGTCTCAGACCCTGGGTTTTTTCCTGCCTGTGCTTCCCTCTGTCCTTGTGTCTGTCTACCAAAAACTAGGAAATGTCTGAACTATTCTATGTTCCATAGAAGCTCTGTACTCATTTACTATGGGTGTGCAATGGACCAAGAAAGCAGCCTCTCCATTTTACGAATACTTAAGTTCTCACAGTCTTAGGCAGATCCTCCACTTGGGGTCTCACTAACGTGAAAGCAAAGTGCTGGCCAGCTGCCTCCTCTCCCTGAAACACAATCAAGGAAGAGGCATCTACCCAGCTTCAATAGTTCTTTGTTCTCATATGAGTGAGGGAAAATTCGTTTCTTGCTGGCTGTTGACTGAGGACCTGGTTAGTCAGCTTTCTGCTACTTAGCAAAAAAGTGAAGAAAGAAAAAAAAAAGGATCAACTTGTAAGGATAAAAGGTTGATTTAGTTCCTGGCAGCAACTGTCTCCATCTGTGATTAACTGGCGCTGCTGCTTTAAGCCCACATGGCAACTAAACTTCTTACACAAAAGAGCCAAGGCTCCAAACCCTCTACTAGGGCACATCTCCAGCCTTCTAACATGTCCCTCACCTTGTAAAATTTCTTCTAACTCTCAATGCTGCACAAATAGGGCCCAAGTTTTCAACACAGGAGCCTGCTTTCAATAGACACTCTGGAAATTGGGATGCCGGTCAGGATGAGGGCTGAAACAACTTACACATCCCAGTCTCTCTGGGTCTCTGGACCTTAAGGTTAAGGTCACATGACTATGTCCAAGATGCTCTGTTTTCCTATTCTTTCCACTCCCCCATTATCACTGGTGTCTCTTGAAGTCAGTCGGAAATATTATCTACCCATGAAGCCTTCAACTCACCAGAACCTTCCTTCTGTCAATTCCCATGGCATTTTCTAGTTGATCCATTTTGCTTTCCTAGATGGTCTGTAAAATTGTTGAGAGTATTGAATACTTTCCCTGCTCTAATCCAGGCTGAGAAAAACATTTTTTTTCCTAAGAACAAATCCACCCAACCCATCTCTTTTTGTGTGGTAAGGGCCATGATAAAGTCACAGCAGCCTGTGAAAACGATCACAGCTTCAGACTACAATGTAGCAACAGGGGTCCTCATACTGATACCTTTGTTAGTTGGTTTTCTCACTGTCACTTGTTTCTTTCTCTTTTCTTTTGATAGTATGCTCTTGACACAGTACTGGCTCTGGAGGCCCTGGTCTTAAACTGGGTTTACCTGAACGGTGGCAGTCAAGCTGCTGTGGACCTGGTAAAACCTTAGCTAAATACAGTAGGACAGAGGGCAGGGGCTGAGGACAATGGGTTTTGATCGACTGTCAGAAAGTCCCTTTTATGACTCTAATGCATGATGGTTGGCACAGAAATTGCGAAATCAATTTTGAGTGTTTTTATAGGCATTTTTCCAGGGAGTTGGGAGCCAGCTTGCAGAGTTTGCCAAGTAGGTGATCAGAAAACAAATGAGCCTCGGCGGTACAGTCACAAGGCCAACCATTTTGTAAGGTAAACTTTCCTGTGAAGAACCAGAAATTGGAGGGAGTTTCTCCACCTCTTTGCCTTCTGTTTATTCAACGGTTATCAAGCGAAAGCATTCGAAATGGATCTTAATAGGAAACCTTGAAGTAGAATAAACAATCCTCTTTCTTTGCCCCTTCTTTGGCTGGCTGTCTCCAGCAGGGACATCAAATCCTAAGGGCACATTTGAGAGCACCGCCAGCTCCAGACAACAACAGAAAAGAGAAGGCACCAAAATGGACCCCAGAGGAAGCAGCCTTGAATTCTGAGCTCACTTTCATACCCCAAGGCACACTTTGGCACCTAGTCAGGTACTGGGGCCACACTTAACTTGCACATATATTTATATAAGATTTTAGATTGTGAGCAGGCATGCACAGGCTTGACACTCATTTGCATGATTAATGGAAATGATTTGGGTTTTTTTTTCTTTCACTAGTTATGAATCCCCCCAGATGTGCGGTCCCTGCCTATCTTGTTACTGCATAAGTGGCATCTCTGAAACTCTAGGCTCAATGTTTTAATATAAATATACCAGAAAACGCCCAGGCTTTGTCTTCTGCTGTTTCTGTCTCTGTGTTTAGTGTAAAAAAAACTTTCCAGGCAACATGAACAAGACCCACACTGAACAGAGCATCTCAGTTAGCTCCTGGTACAGGGAAATGCAACTTTGTATGTGTGCAAAAACAGAACTTTGCTTTACTGTAGCACCATTCTGGAGCAACAACCTCTCTAAGATATATTGAATATGATCTTCCACAAAAGTAGCAGCGATGTCTATGCAGAATAAGATTTTTGAAAACATGCCCAATAAGGAAGCAAAAACTTCGACATTTCACCTGCAGCCAAGAATACATAGAGCTCATCGAGCATGAAGTAGTATATAATATGATAAATAATTCAGACAAATATTATGGAGTGGAGAGGCAAAGGACTAATATATTGTGCAAAGTAGATTATTCTCCCCTTGGGGGAAAAAAAAACCAAAAAACAAACAAAACCAGAAGGATCTGTTAAAGCCAGATTCACCTCAATAGTCTAGCAAGGAAGCAGTAGACAATAGAAATAAACAGATGTGTAATAACTCCCCCCAAAGAGAATGCAATCTTTTGATATTGGCTGTGTCTGTGAGGTATGAAACAGAAACATATACAGTTAAAACATCAACAAGAGTTGATAGGAACCAAATACCGAGCACTTGAAGTCATAAGACCCAACAATTCTCTATATGTTGATTTAACTTTTTTCTTTTCTTTTGTATTTTGAGGCAAAATCGTACTGTGCCTGTGCAACCCAACTTACTTGTACAATCCAAGCTGGCCCCAATCTTGTAATCCTCCTGCGTCTTCATCTCAAATGCTGGGGCTGCTGAAGTCTCTCCCCCTTCCACTTCAACGCTGACACTGTTCATAAAGGAAGACCCTTATGAGATTATTCTTGTCTTTAATTTCTTCACCCCCTGCCTTTATGTTCTGTATAGGTGGATGTGGATGTGGACCAACTTAGAATCCACATAGGAGGGACATCAGACGGTGCTTGTCTAATGCACTTACCATCCCTGCCTCCTTCATCTGCCCACACACTTCCTTCGACTCCCGTGTCATAGGTCCATACATTGTAAATTTACGCTCTGTGTGTGAGAGAAATCGTGCCATATTTGCTGCCCAGGAAATGGCTCCTTTGCTTACCATGGTGATGTCTGCTTCCACCCATTTCCCAGAAGGGTGCAGTCCATCCTTCCTTGTGTCTGAATGAAGCTTGACTGTGTATAAATGCAACATTGTGCTTTAACTAGGGTGGGCATCTGCACTGCCTCTGTTACTTTGTTACCATAATAAGTCCTGTAGGTTACCAGTTAGTCACGTAGCTAATTCTATCGTGTATTGATTTAGATTACTTTGGGTATATATATCCAGGAGTAGCACAACTAGGACAAATCGCAGCTGTGCCTTTAGTGGTGACACAGTTTACATTGCCATGGGTGGACAAAGTTCCTTGCCCCCATATTCCTGCCAGAATTTGTTGTGGTTTGTTCTGGTTTTTTTTCCCCTCGATGTTTGCCATTCTGTTTGGAGTGACACAGAATCTCAAAGTCTTCATTTTCATAACTAAAGATGTTAAATACTTTAACATTGAATGGCCATTTGTGTTTCTTATTTTAAAGATTGTTTCTGTTGGCGCTGGAGAGACTGCTCTTCCAGAAGACACAGCACCAACACAGTGGATTACAACTGTCCGTGTCTTCAGTCCCAGGACATGCAATGTCCTCTGCCATCTGTAGGTACTAGGTATATGTGTGATGTACAGACATATGTGCAGGCAAAAGCCCTGTACACATAAACATTAAATTAAAATTTTTTTGCTAAGTTCCCTTGCCCACTTACTTATTGGAAGCCTGGGGGCAGCAGTATTTTTCAGGCCTCTGTGTCTGCTAGGCTTTCACCTCTCAGATGAGGAATAGTCGGAAAAGGCTTTCCCCCCACTCTGTAGGCTCTCCCTTCACTCTTTATCTCAAGTGCCGGAATGAAATAAATAATTTTGTTGCTGGGGGGATTCTACTGAGCAAATCAAGATGAAAATAACTTGTTTACTGTGGCAATGTCTAAAATGGAATCTAGATGGGCATAATTCTATGCAGGTATTTTCTCCAAGTATAACCAATATGAGTAAGCAGCACATAGATTCATGCTGAGAAAAACATGATGTCATGCTAAAAAAAAAAAAAAAAAATGATATTTGCTTCTTCAGAAAAGCCCTTCTGGGACCTTTTGTATCAGAGTTTTATCTGGCGCAGCACAGTTTGAGAACAAATGCATCACCGTGAGTGTGTTTAGCTGCTCATTAAGTACTGTAGTAAATCAATTGAAAGGGAGGGAGATGTATTTGGGGTTGCGGTTTCTGGGGCTCTGGTTCATTCTTACTCTGTTTATTAAGGTTGGGAGTGTGGTGGGGACGCAGTGGAGAAAAGCTGCTCATTTCTCCCCTTTCGGGAAGCAGAGAGAGTGAAGGGGTGAGGGTCAGGGCCACTCCAAGGGCACCGTCCAGCTGGCCTCACATCCTTCCACTTAGGCTCCGCCTACTTCCTAGTGAGTAACACAGGCCTGAGACCCAGCCTTAAGCACAGGGCACTGAAGGTCGAATTGTAACAGCAATCAGACCATATGCAGAAAATCCACTAGTATCAGAGGCAGCAGACCCCGACCACTTGTGGATACTCACGTGTGTGTGACTCTTGCTGAAGTCCTCTAGTGCCTACAGTTTTCATCTGTAAAATAACAAGAAGAATAAAGCTACCCCGAATGTGCATCCTCATTAACATTCTTTAAGTCTAAGCCTGCATTTTTGTCAGCATTTTGTGTTTGCATTGCATCCTGTAAAGCTACAATGTTCTTCAGTAATTCTCTTGTATTTCTGCTTAGAAGGAAGGGCTAACTGCAGGGTAAGCCACAGTCCTGTATTATGTCTCATGTGTGTGGTTCCTGTAGTGTGTTGTTAAGTTGAAGTCCGTGTTTACAGAGCTAATGTGGGTCACTAAGAACTAGGTGTGAGCAAAGACAGGGAGGCAGGAACAGGTGCCCAGGAAATCCCCCTGGCAACAGAGGAGCAAGGGTATGGGTGTTAGCAGAGCAGTAGGCTGGAAGCCAGCTGAAAGGAGCCTTTGAATCGGCCTCTCCTGAAGGAGAGGGGGTGGGGTGGTATTGAGTGTTTTTATTCTCAGATGTGTAGAGGGCTAACACATTGCAACAAACTTTAAATTCTTAGCTTACCTTTCCAAAATACATTAAAAGTAACTGGCCATCTTGATGAATGAAGACCACAAGTTGGAAATATCTGTGCCCAGCAGCTCTGGATTCTGAAATAGGATTATGGCTAGGCCCACACTCTACCAAACTGTTTTCCACACCGTGCCAGCTTCTGCATCAAGGACTTGGAATATAATTTTAAGAGCCTCTGAAGGTGCTTTGAGGAATGTGTCGAGCAATAAGATGTTTATTCTGAGTGTGTTTCTCTGAGAAATCTCATTACTGCTTGGAATGGGTCGGCTTCTGGATCCATGTGTTTCTGATTGCATACATAATATCCAGTCCTTGGAATCTGAAAGAATAAGACACATCCCACTGAAGGCCATCACACAGCAAGGTCCTTCCTCCCCATCAACGTTGCCACCCTGATCCCTGCCCTGGGGATGCCTGGGGTTCTGAGTGTCACTCTGTGAGGGTGTCAGCCTTTCTGCTCCTCAGATTTTAGCAATCACCAACTCTACTACATTTTCTACTCATGCACAAAACTCTAGCGATCTTAATAAGAGTAAATTAAGTTAAGTCACAGCCCCTCCTTACTGGCAGAATGCACACAGTCCTCTCAGTGAAATGATATCCCTTTTTATTAAAATGCTTTTCCCTAAACCTCCTGCTCTAATTACTCCCATTCTTCCCAGAGGAGTCATTGCTAGTAGAAGACCATAGCAACCCTCAGATATTTATAAGTGATGTTTGCAGATACAGTAAAACTGCTGCAGCACTCAGCTGAGTAGCCTGCTGCTATGTTTTGAGTGAGAGGTTAGATCCAGAAGATGGATGAGGAAAATAGGTATAAAAGGGGCTGGAAAGATATTGCAGTAAGAATGGAGACCTAAGTCAATCCCTAGCACCCATGTCAGAGGCTAGGCATGGTGGTGTCTACTGGAAATCTCTTTACTGTGGAGATGGCAATGTCCTTTCTCCCTCTAGGGATTAGGTGGTTTTGTTTTTGTTTTGAGACACAGTCTCACTATGTAGCCCTGGCTGGCCAGAGACTTACTTTGTAGACCAGGCTAGCCTTGAAATCATAGAGTGCTGGGATTAAAGTTGTGCTCTGCCACACCCATTTTATGAGTATTTTTTTTTAATTTATCATTTAAGACTTTGCAACCACTGTTTTTTTTTTTTTTTTTTTTTTTTTTTTGCTTAGCTCTCTGCAGATCTCTGCCAGATATCAGATTAAAGACAGTGGAACAGCTGAAATGTAGGGCCTTGTGGAATATTATTTAAAGATGTGTTACATTTTTTTATGCTGAGAAACATTTGTTTAATGATGCAAAGATGTGTTGCATTCTTTTATGTTGCATTTGTTTAACTCTGTGAAGCTGTGTCACTGTGCCTGTCTAAAACACCTGATCGGCATAATAAAGAGCTGAATGGCCAATAGCAAGGCAGGAGAAGGATAGGCTGGGCTGACAGGCAGAGAGAATAAACAAGAGGGGAAATCTGGGAGGAAGATGAGGAGCAACATACACACACACGGAGAGAGGGAGAGAGAGAGACAGAGACAGAGAGAGAGAGACAGACAGAGAGAGAGAGACAGAGAGAGACAGAGAGACAGAGAGACAGAGAGAGACAGAGAGAGAGAGACAGAGAGAGAGAGACAGAGAGAGAGAGCTGCTGCTGAGGTTGTGGAGAATGGGGAACACTTGTGCAGTGTTAGTGGGAAGGCAAACTAGCACAGACATAATGCAAATTGTTGGAGATGCTCCTCTCATGGAAACTGGACAGTCATAGGAGCCAGCGACCCCGCTTCTGCACATGTGCAGTGGCTGCCTCTGCTCCACTAAGCTTATCCCAGGCCCTTCACAGCAGCCACAGAAGGAAACAGCGTGAGAGTCTATCCACAGCCTTGAGTGCTGTGATATATAGAAAATACAGCAGCTCCTCACAGCGGCGTGCGGCACAGCCTGTAAAAAGAGGGATGTCTATCATCTTTGATGATATGGACGCCATCATTGATCAGGGGACATTGTTCTAAGGAAGTAAGCCATGAAAAGAAAGTTACTGGCCTATCTCACTCACATGTGAAAGATTTTTATAAAAGGAACCCATAAAGGCAAAAAGTAGAAAGGTGGTTATCATAGAGCATGGAGAGGAGGAGGAAGAATGAAAGAGGGTAGGTAAAGAAAACGCCTAAGTGGTGTATTTCCTTGTGTGAGGACACGGCATACAGCAATACAGTGTAGGCTTAACGATGGCTGACATAGACTTGACATTCTTGCCACAAAAAGAAACACTGTCAAAGTGATGGATTTGTTGACTTGACCAATCAAATGCAATAAGGATATGAATGTTGTATTCCACAAATACACACATTTATTATTATTTTTCGACCAAAATGAAAATGGAAAAAAAAATCCAAAAGAACGCTTCAATCTCCATGCAGCCTTCTTGCTGTATCCAACCCTCTCAACTGGCCGGACAGACCTCCCATTTTCTTCTCCAGGGTCTAGGCCCTCAAGGAGACTCCTCTTTGTAACAGATGGAGAGCAATTACAGAAGACCACAACCACTCAAAATGCAGAGTTGTAGGACCTGGCCCCAATAGAAACAAAGTACTCCCACACCCAAGGCTCCAAGAATGTAATGGATGAGTGGCAGAAAGATTGTAAGAGCCAGCTCAGGAAGTTTGTCTCCTAGTAAAGTCAGAAGCTACACCCGTAAAGCCTTATCAACATGACTGCCTAGACATGAGCTGAACATGAACAATAGTCATGCCAAGATGGGTGGGGAAAAGACCCCTGCACACAAATCAGCAGGAAACTAGGGGATGCCAAGAGCAGGAGAGAAGTTCTTCCCCAGGGAAGTGCACACCAATTGATTATCAATACCAATTGATCAGCCCTGAAGACATAGATATAGGTAACATTATAGAGAAGAAGCAGGTTGTACTTAGGAACCTGTGTGTGTGTGTGTGTGTGTGTGTGTGTGTGTGTGTGTGTGTGTGTGTGTGAGAGAGAGAGAGAGAGAGAGAGAGAGAGAGAGAGAAAGAGAGAATGTATCTACAGTATCTATAATGTACATATAACACACACATGTAACAAGAATGGAAAAAGAGGCCATAAATTTTTTTTAAAGCAGTTATATGGAAAGGTTTGGAGGGAGGAAACTGAAGGAGAAAATGATATAATTATATTATAATCTCAAAAAAATACAGTGATGAGATGGAGACAGAGTCTTCAAGAATTCCAAACTTCTTTCCAAGGTTTGGAAGAGGGAGAAGTAAATTGAGTGAGTTTAGTTACTTTGAGGGAATACGAAGGGTAGATTTGCCCAATACCATTTATGTTTAATGCAGAAGAGGTGCTAATTAAGCATTGTTTGGAAATATAACAATATAATATAACAATAAATATAACTTAGCCAAGTACACCAATCCCTTCCCTGCTTTTGACTAAGATCTAGAATGTCTGCTTTTATCATTTTAGTAGTATCCAAGCATAGAAAAAGACATTTAACGTAAAATAGAAGATGGGAAATAGGAAAATGAGATTAAAATAAATCCAACTATTTCAAATATCAAAAGCATAAAGGTGTATGTTAAAATATGATCTCTTTCATTATGCTAAAATAAAAACAACTGAAAATGTTTAAAATGAAAATCAGAAAAAGAAAACATAGCAAGTTTTGAATTTATCTTAGAGGTCATTTTAACTCAAATTCGAAAATAAGAAATGACAAAGGCAACTAGATAAAATTTAAATATTTCCGTATTTAACCACACGAAGTCTAATGGCAAGAACAAATCCAAGAAAAATAATCGCAGCGTGTACCACAGGAGACCATTGAAAATCGTCATTGGCTGTCATTCCACAGCTTATTTTCCTTAGGGTAACACACCACACAGAGGTCTGTACTAGTATTTTATGAAAGCTCAAGCACCAAATGCATCCTTAAATGTCTTTGTGATATGCCAACACTGAAAAAACTCTGTAACTGTATATTACTTCGATATTTTTAATTTCCTTGCATATTCACACACATCTCCCTGAATATTTTATGTCTACTTTACACTGTATTACATGTACATTATATTTTACATGATATTTAAATTGTATGTGAATTGTATTGTTCTCTTTCAACCTGTCTTTTCCTTGATGATAAGTTCTGGCATATTTCGTCCATATTGCTTCATGTAAATCAAATTTATTCATTTCTGTTGCTCACGAGTGTCCTGCTCGTTTGCTCGTAATCAATATTCATTTCCCTAGACATCAGCAGAAAATGACTTTGAAAATAAGCTAAAAATTTAGAAACTGAAAACAAAAAGAAAATAAACAACAACAAAAAAAAAACCTCTCTGTGCAGCTGGCTCCTGTGTATACACCTGGATGTGTGTTCATTTTAAAGAATTACAAATACAAATTTACGGAACTGGACCTACCACTCAGAGGTCAACGTGCCAGCTGTCTTGCAGGGGATCTGAGTTGCGTTCCCAGCACCTGTGTCAGGCAGCTCCAGCTTCAGGGAGTGAGCGCCCCCTTACGGCCCCCACGGGCACTGCACTCGTGTGTGTGTGTGTGTGTGTGTGTGTGTGTGTGTGTGTGTGTGTGCGTGTGTGTGCGCGCGCATGATTAAATAAAAGAATTCCCTCTAAAATGTACGCATTTACAGTGGATGACTTCTGTCTGTTCCGGGTGTGTAAGTAAGGTCGCCTTCCCTCCACTCAGTGTGCGAGCGTTAGGGCACCCAGGTCTGTGTTTTCTAAATTGACTTCTGCTGCGTCTGGCTTACGGATCTCGACAGGTCTCCACCTTCCCATCGCACTTCTGTCTAGCTTAAAACAGACCTGGTCGTGCCCCCGAGGAAACCCTGTAGGACCTCACACACACTTTCCCCTTCATGGAACACTTTAGAACCAGGGGTCAAGGTTCGTGCCTGACACTCAGTGGTCATGTGACTGTCACGCTGGCCCTAATTCTGTGTACACACCGTAAAGTGAAGTCATGTAGGAAATGCCCGGCGTACATTATGCATGGGGAAAATATTATTTTACTTCAACCAAGCCAGCCATTGTTACTTACCTGCCTGTCTTTATTAATTTTAGTCTCAACCATTTGCTGCTACTTTCCGACCAACAGAACTTAGGCATTTAAGCCCCAAATCCAATCTTTGCATGGCTTTCCAAGATGTCTTCTCGCAGAGTAAACTTAAGTTTCTTTTCTCTGGGTCCTCAGAGCCAACAATCACTTGCTTTTCTCTGTGATGAAATATCTGACCAAAAGGAACTTCAGAGCATAATGGCGTTTGGCTCTTGGCGGTCCACTTTATCATAGCAACTCACGGTAGCAGGAGCCTACTCACGTGTGGGCGGACTGGGAAGTAGAGGGGACAAATGGGTGTATTCAGTTTTTCTCCTCTCTCCTTTCCCCGTGGGATGGTGCTTTCTTCCCTCCTCAGCCACCCTCTTTAGAGACATCCTTGCAGACACTCCCAGAGCTGTGTCTCCTAGGTAATTCTAAACCCAGTCAAGCTGACAAAGCATAATTCTGACTCATAAACAGCTGTTACTTAACTCTGATGAGGGATCCACAGCTTGTGAAGCCCTGTACAGGTATGTACTGCATGTAAGGCCTTGTACAGGTATGTACTTACGTGTGAGGCCCCAAACGCGCATTTACTGCATGTGGGGTTCTGTACATTGGAGACATGAAGACAAATGAAATTATACTTCTTAATATATCTCAAACCTGGCAGAGCGTATACATAGCCTATCGTATCCCTTGCCAGAATGTGAACCAAACAATGCATGGCTTGGCCCTTCTGCATCTCTGTGCGTTTAGAGCACAGAGCGGGCCATGTAGAAGCATTGATAAATGTGGCTTGGATTGTGCTGAACTACAGAAAACATGAACTGGCATTTACTCTTGTCGATGCAACTCTTTGCATGGTTGAAGAGCCTGTGTGAAGACAGGCCAAGATGGCTCTGTGGCTTGGCAGACCTCTGTGCAGGGTAGAGATGTCCAGGTTGGCATTAGTCTTGCTCTAATGCAGATGGCCATTGGCTGAACTTCTTTTGCAATCATCCTTCTCTCTATAAACAGGACAGCTTGTTCTCTTTTGGAACAAAGTACGGGATGCAATATTTCATTTTTTTTTCACTACTCTGCTCATCTTCTCCAATCCTATCTTGGGCTCTGTGATCTGAAAGAGCTGTAACACGGAGTTCTTCTCTGCCAGGCCCCTGGTGGACCATACCCTTTGATCAGTGTAAGTTGGGGTAACGGGACCCTATTACTTGTTCTCAATAGGAAGAGGATGATACTGAAACCACACAAGTTATTTAAACTCTGAGTGTAACCGTTTCATTAAAACCATGCGGTCCCCTCTGAAGCTCATTTTCACACACCCTTTGCCAGCCCGGTAGACTAAGCCAGGAGATACGGGAATGATGCAAATGGCTCTGAGAAAGTGGATACAATCAAGGGCTCCAGCACAGTGACCAGAGGGAGCGATGAATCATAAATGCATCGTTTTGAAGCATAAATGCAAGGTGGACTGTCTCAAGAGCGCATCATGGAGAACAGTCCCTATTGGAGCCTGGAAGTGACTCTCGGGAGAGAAAAGGAAAAAAATAATATGCAAAGAATATCGCCACACCAAGGAAGTGAGAGCACAGGGCTTATTTCCTACTGTGGATATGACAAAATATCACTAATAGGCAACTCAACAGTGGGCGCCTATTTCTCAGTTTGTGAGCAAGGTATAGCACTTGGGGTCTCTGAGGGCTGCAGGGAAGTTTGAACTGCACCTAGCTCCCTAGCTTTGGGTACGTTTTTTCTGGCAACAAGTTGGCATTTGTTGGCATGTAGAGACACCGTAGCACACTCAGCATCACCCCTCACCCACTCTCTGCACGCGTGCACCCCGTGTGTGTGTGTGTGTGTGTGTGTGTGTGTGTGTGTGTGTGTGTGTGTGTGTGTGCTTGAGCACACAGGCCACTCATGTGCATGTGTGTGATCTATGCCTGTCTCAGACCATCTGCTGCAATAACAGAAAACTGGATAATCGATAAGGAAAACTTTTTCTCGTCATCATGCAGACTGCAAAGTCCAAGATCTTGACTTGAGCGTCTTTGAGGATCTTCATGCACTGCCTTGACGTGGCAGAACTGCAATGTGGGTACTTGAGGCAGGAAGAAGGGAAATGAGGAGAAACACGTTTAAAAACCCACTCTCATCACAACTAACCCGTTCCCTTGATTATTGTGTTAATCCATTCTCTTAAGTGACCCTCCACCTAAGGCTGGTAAGATGACAATCGCATTTCAACATGATTCAAACTATGGCAACTGAGGTTTGATTAGTGTGTGTTAACCATACAAAATTATTAGCTTCATTCCGATACTCATATACCTGCACATGAGGTTGTTGGCAGTATTTACCCCCTCTCACTAATTTACTTCCCAGTCACCGACGCTTCTGCTTTCTAGCCTTTAAAAACTCTCTATGTGAAAGAAAACATGCAATACTTTGCTTCCCGGGGTCAGGCTTATTTGTCTTAACATGATCTCCAGCTTCGGCACGTTCCCCACAAATGACTTGGAGTTGCTCATCATAATGATGAGTTTTTGATGCATACCCCACGTCTCCTCTGTCCATCAGTCCATCCAATGGTGGGCTCCGAGACTGATCCCAAGATTTGTCTGCTGCCAGTAGTGCAGCACACACAGGGGTGTGCGGGGTCATCTTTGTGAAATGCTGGCTTAGGGTGTAAGTGGTTGTGTAGTAATTCTTATTTTCAGGTTTCTGAGGAGTTCCTGTATCGTTTGCCATTGTGGGTGCACTGATTCAAATTCCACCAGCAGTCCAGAAAGGCTCCTTTATCCCACAACCTCACTGATAAGTGTTTTTTGTTTTCTTTTGTTTTAATACTGTAGCTGCTCTTACCTGCTTCGAATAGTTTTCCTGCTGGCCTGGTCCCACAGCTGTGCCAGCCCCAAATAACACACAGAGACGCTGTATTAGATATAAAGCTGTTGGCCAGTTACTAGTATTTCCTATTGACTAGCTCTCTCTTAAATATTAACCCATTTCTAGCATTCTAAGTGTTTTCACATGTTTTTATCTTACCATACAGAGGGTCTGGAGTTCTTCTTTCTCGGTTCTACAAGTTGACTCTCTTCCTACCTCTCCCGGAATCCTCCTTGTCTCCTAGTCCCTCATATCTTGCTTTCCTATTGGCCAGAAGGGGTTTATTCATTAACCAATAAGAGATTTACAGGATGACATCTCCCCAGGGCTTCCTAAAAGCCTTGCAGTTTTTTTTTGTTTATTTTTTGTTTTTTAGGGTTTTTTTTTTGTTTTGTTTTGTTTTTGCTGCTATGCTGAGTCAGGAAACCTCCCTTAAAGGAGCAGCAGAAGTCTCTGCTTGGCTCTAGCAAAACAGAGCCCAACTCAGAAAAACATTGCTGAGAAAAGAAGGCTTGCTTGTCTCTGTCCTTTTGTTTCTAACCCGCCCCCCTTTTAAGCTTTTGCTAAGTTTTGAGTGGAAGTTCTTAAGTACCCACGTTACGGGCGCCATTTTGTTACTAGTAGTTTTCCGCCAACCTGGTCCCAATTACCCCAGTACACTGTTCTCAGTTCCCACGGGTGGTGAGTCCCTCGACTTGCTGTGGCTGGTTGACTAAAAGCACAGACCTAGGAAGTTATAAGATCTTAGACACATCTTTTTAAAGTTGTTCTTAACTATTCTCAGAGTAATCTTGTACTTACTCCTCGTTTTTTCAGGCATTCTTAAATTAACAAATATTCTCTAGTTTCAGATATCAGAAATTCCAACCCATTCAATACAAAGACTACTATCTGTGATTGAAACTCTACCATTACCCACCTTAAAACTCGAGCTTAGAAACCGGACCCTTACTACCTTACTTCCTCTCAGACCTGTCACTCTTCCTGATGGATCGTATGATTTCTGGATCTGCTGATGACTGCTTACTCCAACATTTGAGTACTACTGGGAATATAAATAGTTATTGGACAACTACAACTTATGGTGTTTTTTTGCAGTAACCACATAAACACAGGATGTCACAGACTCACTTAGAATCACGTGACTCGATTAGGCTTGGTTGTCTGGTACTATATCCTAGAGGGATAAAAATCCAATTTGAGTCCTGAAGAAGCAAGAGGAGAGGAACAAATGTGTTAAACAGGGACGTTTTCTGCAAAGAGAAGGATATTCTCAAAGCCCAATAAAAGCTGGTAAGCCACACCTCTAGAGGGAATAAAAGGAGTATCTGGTGAAATTATAATAAAATGACCCTGTGTCTTCATATCTATTACTAATTTCTGTCCTAAAATAACTGTCTGAAAATCTTAATGTATTTAACAGTGACTAAACTTAGAATATACAGCTATCCTTTATGAATTCCCGACATTATATTTTATGGTCACTTGAATAGCTCTCTCTCTCTCTCTCTCTCTCTCTCTCTTTTCTAAAAGTCAAGTGACATAGTTACGTTAGTGTAACCTGACATCCCAAAATGTTTTGTTCCCTAAGAGGAATAATAATACTAAGTTAAAAAATAGTCAGAATTGATCTTCTTAGAACTGTGGCTTATAAAAATATAGAACATTTACTTGAGAAAAAACATTGGGATCTCAGCAATGACAAGGAGATTTGTAGCATTTTAGCTTGTCACTGTCCAATTTTCCCTTCCCCGACGCCATGGTCTTTGAAGACTTACAGCCCATAATCACAGTGAAAACCAGCAATCTGCTGACCACTGGATGGGAAAGAATGGGACTGGAGAGCTTTCAAAACCTCATTCCCAGAGAATTTTGATTTTCCCTCTCTAGCGGTTTCCTGGAAGACCCCACTTGCAAGGCCACTTCTGTATTACCTAAATCTGAGCTCACTCAGTGTGAATGAACAGCTTCATTCCTAGGAAAAAGGAAACAAAAACTCAAATGCTATTGTCCAATGGGACCTGTCTCTTCAGAAGTGGACCGAAGTTAGAAACAACAAGAGATCAAGGAAAGATCTCAAGAGTGGAAATTGGAGAATAAGCCATCCGTAGAGAGCTTTGCAAAGCTCTGAAATGTCCCTCCAGATCTAGGAGGCCACACGTGTGTAAAGGGCTTCGCCATCTCCAGGGCTGTGTGCCTGCTAAGTCAAAGGGCTCTAAAACCTTACCACTGGCTAATATGAGGTTTTATGGAGGCAGAAAACTCAGACCAAGGTAGAGTTGCAAAGTGCGTAGTCGAGTGTTGAGAGCCGCTTATAATTCTCGAAGAAGTCCTCAGCAAACCCTGGGAGATGGAATTGTTCTAGCAGCTCAGTTACCGGCTGACTAGTCAGCAAACCAAGTAGAGTCTTTGACAGTCAAAGGTGACAGAGACTTTCCAGAACTCATTCAAAACAGCTACTAAACCAACAAAGTGCTCCCCGGTAGCAATGACAATCACGCAGAGGTGCCAGACTAATATGATCTTGAGAGTTCCTGGCATTTCAGGTATCTAGTTTAAAACTAAGAAAATCACACACACACACACACACACACACACACACACACACACACACACAACCATCAACGTTCACAAATCAATCAAGAGAAAGTGACCAAAAGAAAGCTCAATTGTTAGATTTACTGCAGAAAGGCTTTGAGTGGGATAATTGAAAGCGTCCTTTGGAAAATAAGCTGTGTTGTGAAAGCTAAAGAAAGGGACGTGCACGCCATTCATTACCTAGAAGTCACCGCTGAAGAAATAAAAACATAAAAGAACAAATTAAAATTCTGAAGTTAGAAATGATAAAGGAAATTAAATGATCACTAAACAACCCCAGAATCAGATTATGAAGATAAGGAAGAGCCAGGGGACAGGCGATGAACTGATATTGCCCAGTCTGAGGGATGAAGAAAGAGAAAAAAAAAAGGAAGGATGGATGAAAGGAAGATGAACAGAGCCAAAATCATGTGTCAAGATAGTTATAATAAAAGTTCCAGACAAGAGATGAACAAAATAATATCTAAAGCGGCGGTTCTCAGCCTTCTTGATGCTATGAAGCTTTAATACTGTGGTGGCCGACAACCATAAAATTATTTTCATTGCTGCTTCATAAATGTAATTTTGCTACTGTTATTGACTGCAATGTAAATATTTTGGGTGGTGGAGGTTGGCCAAAGGGTCATGACCCATAGATTGAGAACCTCTCACAAAGGACTAGTTGGAAATGTTTCACGTTCATTAAGAATCATTAATTTGCACATTGAAGAAACTCAATGAACTCCAAGCAGAAATCAACTCAAAGAGCTCCACACCAAGAGAGTTCAAAGCCAGACCACCTGTGTCAAGACAGAGGGCCCCTTTAACAAAACAAAAGTCACTCTCTACGTGAAAAAGGCCAAAATAAGTTTATTTCTCATTAAAACCTCCAAGGTCATGTGGTGACACAAAAAGCTGTAAATTAAAATCTCTATTTCTTGCTAAAAACAATCAAAAAATTAAAAACTAATTGATGGGAGATGTCATTCTGTAAATGTTTCTCTTATTGGTTAATGAGTAAAGCACTGTTGGCAAATAGGAAAGCAAGATAGGTGAGACTAGGAGACAAGGAGGATTCTGGGAGATGTAGTAGGAGATTCAAGATGTAGAGACTTCAGGGAAGAAGGTCTGGACCCTCTCTCCGGTAAGCTAAGACCACGCGGAAGTACTAGAAATTAATAGTAGTAGATTAATAGAAATGGCTTAATATCTAAGACAGAGCTAGCCAATAAGAAATACTAGTAACAGGCCAACAGCTTTATATCTAATGCAGCGTCTCTGTGTGTTATTTGAGACTGGCACAGCTGTGGGACCAGGCTGGCAGGAAAACTGCTTGTAACAACTAATGTACTCTGAAAACGTAGACGATAATAGGATAAATTTGAACTAAGATAACTTTTACTAATAAATCTGTTGTGTTGGCTAGTTCTATGTCAACTTGATACAAGCTAGAGTCATCAGAGAAGAGGGGAGCCTTAATAGAGAAAGATCTGACTGAAGGCAAGCACTCAACACATTGTGGGTAGGGCCACCCCTGTGCTGGTGGTCCTGGGTTCCTAAGAAAGCAGACTGAGTAAGCCTTGGGGAGCAAGTCAGTAGACAGCACCCATCCGTGGCCTCTATGTAAGCTCTTGACTGCAGGATTCTGCTCTATATGATTTCCTGTACCCATCACTTTTGAACTGTTTTACAGAACTGTGAATGAATTAAACTCTTTCCTCCCCAAATTGCTTTGGTCACCATGCTTCGTCACAGCAATAGTAACCCTCCCCCTCTTGGAAACTCTAATACCTTGGGAGTGATCTTGGCCTGTTCTGAGGAGGTAACCCGAGGAATCTCCCAGTCCACATGTGTCCTAGTTAGCAGCAATTACCTGGAAACTCAGCAAGTGATAGAGTCTAAAGACGCCTCCACCAGTGACTAAGTTTTCCTTGAGAATTTCCCAAGCTCTGTGAAAAGGTAGCTTATTTTATGTCAACATCGCCAAGGGTGTTTTTGTTTGAAGTGAAGAGAGAAGTGTTTGGGTGGTGGAGACATGAAGAGAATGTTTAGGGAACATGGAGAACAACTCCAAACAGGACTGCGATGATGAAAGAATCGTCCACACTGGCAGGCCAACATAACTGATTGACAGGAGTCTGGGGGACCTTCACCAAAGCCGTGTAAATAAAATTCCCAGAAAAGTGTTTGGTAATAAAGAGCAAGGCAAGAGCCTCAGAGAAACATCCAGAAATGTCAGGAGGGAATTAGCTCACACTTCAAAAGTAGACCTCAGAGAGATGGAGGTGCCTGGAGGGCTTGGGGACAGTCGTGGCTTAGCTTTGACGCCAAAGCAGACCCCTTTCTATTAGCTGTTGTTGGCCACAGATTCCAAAGCCCATGGCAAATGATAGCCTGGAGCCCAACTCCCTTAAAGCCTAGTCACAAGCAGAATTCTCTGTCGAAGGCTCCCGGGTTCTCACGTTTCAGGGCCTCTGACCCTGCCAGGTTTTCACTTAGGAATTTGTTATTCAGTCTCACAAGGAGTTTCCTGAAACATCAACAAATTCTATCCACACAAGTGTGACTCACTCTGGGAATGGTGAGGGGCCAGGACTCCCCAGGCTCCATGTTATCTAGGGCTCCCAGTGGTGGCCTTGGACTGCCTCCCAGGGATGGGGACTGTGGGAAAGCCTTCACACAGCCGCTGGTGGAATAGGTTCCAGTAAGCACTGCTTCAGTTGGGGATGGATCCCCAGGTATGTCTCATCCCAAGACCTAAGGATGGCGGCCCTTGTTGGCATGGCCACCCACTAGCAGTGACTGCATATTCTCTGTCAACACCATTCACCACCCACACTGTTTTCCATTTTGTGTCAGTCACTTGATGACTAGTAAGTAGGGACAGTTAAGCACCACTTGGACGGCTCGATGCCCATGGTGGGGACCTAGCTGAACATTTTTTTTTTTTAGGAGTTACTTCACACCAGTCCGTGGTGAACATGTGGTCAGCTGAACCCAAACAGTGTTGCAGAGAATGTCACCCGTTATTGAGATCTAGAGCCCTGGAATCATGGACTTTCTCTGGGTTTGAGGTGGGTGTACCATTCAGAAGGGTAGAAATCACCTCATACGTAGATTGGTGTCTGCATTTGCCAAAAGGCAGGCAGGAGAGCAGGGTGGCAGGTGTGAGTTTTAGTCCCACTTACCAACTGTGATTTCTTAGCTTCCTTAGTTGTAACGACCTGGCTCAGGGTGGTCCCTGCCTAACAACTGCCCATCTCATAGTAAGGGCCATATTGATTTCATGGCTACTTGGTTGTTGGTTATTCCTTTTAACAGAAAAAAATGACCACATTCTTACAGGCTTTTGAACTCTGGATGAGGTAGCAAGAGATGAATGCCACTTCGAAGAGTCTTCTCTCCCTGGGGATAGTTTCTTTACCCTTGGGATCTGGGCTTCCATGGAGCCAGTCTTTGCTGAAGAGTGGACAGCGTTTATAAGGACCATCTTGCCACATTACCAAGGAGCCAGCAAAGTCAGCCTAGACCCTAGACATCAGAATAAAGAGTCACTTCTGGCTGTGTGCCCCAGGGACCATGGGTGACAGGTGTTCAGTGGAAAGGAGAGGGAACACATTTCCTCTCACTATGGTTCTAAAAGGAATGCACGTAGGAGGGCCTCCTGGATAATTGCTAACTGTAGCGATCCTGTTAGGATTCTTTTCCCTAATCAGATGTGGAGGGACACACCTGTTACTCACAACATTTGGGAGGTGGAGGCAGGAGGATCAGAACTCCAAGACCATCTTTGGCTGCATCATGTGTTCAAGGCCAGTCTCACAAAGCAAATAAAAAAAAAAAAAAAAAAAAAGGAGAGTCCACTTGCCTCATGGAAGGGAATGGTGATGAGAGGTAATTTACCTTTGTTTGGGCAGCTAAGACACGTCTGTTTCTGGTACCTCGGTGTCCAGGCATATGAGAATTTACATAAAGAACTAAAAGGGAAAATGAGTCACACACTCACAGTGGTCAGTACCGAGAGAACATCTGTTACCTTCTAGGAGGTACACAGCAATAGTGACAAACTACACTACAGAAAGACTCAGCAAAGGGAAGTGGTCCAGGAGAGAAGGCCCAGGTGAGGGGATGAGCTGTGTGGCTGGATTTCGACACAGGGAGTTCTCAGGGACATGGCCTGATGACGCCTTGCTTCCTGCAGACTGGACAAGCTCCAATAGCCTTTACCTTGAGTGTCCCTTCAGGCAGGATTCCGACACAGGCATTTTCGGGCGTGGGAATGGCTGGCTGTGTTCGTGGACATAGTTAACATCACAGATAGGAAAAGGTGGCGATGGGCAGGGAAGCCTGGGGGAGCTGACACAATCACCGTGGACACGGGTAAGCTAACCCCAGCACTCCCTTCTACAAGAATGTGGATCTGTGCCCTGGGTCCCCTTGGTGTGGCTGTCCTAAAAGCGGCCCACACAGGAGCACGAGCTAGCGCCCAGGGTCAGGGAGAGTCAGAGGCAGCAATAGGAGCTACAGAGAGGTAGAAACTGAGTCTTCCTGTGGCCTGCATCTCACTGGAGTCGGAGGAAGGGGGGAGATCTTGGAAGAATGGACACTTAAGAAAGTGGGAAAACTGGGTACCACTCATCCTCAGAGTCAGAGCCAGGGAGTGTGTAGCCAAGGAGTGTATGCCCCACAGAAGTGGAGGGGAGGGGGTCCTCACCTCTGCAGGATGCACGGCTTCATTATGCCCTCCTCCCACCCCCCACCCCCTGCCACTGAGCTGGTCCATGTGTGTTATGCAGAGGGACCATTTTCAGTTTTACACAGTCAGCTTCGGCTATTGGTCCACAGAACCCACCCACCTTGGTTTTGGTTGTTGTTGTTGTTGTTTTAAAGACAAAATCTCTCACTAGGTCCAGGAACACACCAGTCAGGCTAGCCTGGCTGAGCAGCAAGCTCCAGGAGTCTGCTGTCTTCAGCATTGGGATTACCAGCATGTGCTCTGCCCTGGCTGTGTGTGGGCAATGGAAACTGAACTCAGGTCCTCCTGCTTGCAAGGCAAACACTTTACTGATTGAGCTGTCTGTCACAAGCCTCTGTTCTGTTCTCTCCTCAACAGTGATATTGCCATGTGCTCCCCAGGGAGCACATTACGTGCCCAATGACTGGCTTAATTTCTGACCTAGGCAGCATGACACCATCATCATCACCCAAGGAGGAGGACTAAGCCTAACACCCCACTGTCTTTATAGGATCCCAGATGATGTTGCCGCTGTGACTCCTGGACACTATCTTGAGTATCAGCAACTTAAAATTTCTAGCCTCTGATGGGAGATGTTATTCTGTAAATATGTTTCTCATACTGGTTAATTAATAAAGCACTGTGGCCAATAGGAAACAAGATAGGTGGGCTAGGAGACTAGGAGGAGGAAAGAGGAAGTGGGAAGGAGGAGTCAAGATGTAGACCAGGGAGGAAGGAAGACACCAGCCGTGGCTCCCGGATAAGATGAGCCACGTGGAAATAATTAGATAAGTAGAAATAGGTTAATAATTAAGACAGAGCTAGGCCATAAACAATAATGGTAACTGGCCAACAGGATTGTATCAAATACAGAGTCTCTGAGTGTTATTTGGGGCTCACGTGGCGGCAGAACCGGCGGCAGCCGGCAGGAAAAACCTGCCGTAACAAGCCTCAGTTTCCGCATCTGTGAAACAGTGTCAACAATGCTCAGGTTGTCGTGCAGGCCAGATAGAATTTCTAGTGTCTAGCATAGTTTGTAATAATATGAGTGACTTAGTGCTAGCTGTGGATTCACTTTGTGTGAGACCTATGTTGTTTTGCCATGGCCCCTTGATGTGAGGGAATGTGTAGGTATGTTCTGGAACAAATACCCCATTGAACATTTTTTAAAACCTTTCCAAACAGTGCAGCAATTCCTCTAAGTGGCTATTTTTGCTTGTTTCTATGTTCTACTCCGGTGCAGTGGATAAATTTATTAGTAGTAAGAATAAAAAACAACTACGCACTTGCATTTGACACAATGCATTAACTCTCCTGGTTTTCCCACCTCTGGACAAGCCTCAGAGGGGAGACCTTTCTTCTCCCTGGGTGGCCTTGCCCCTGGCCAGGTGTTGTCAGCGTGGTAAATGTTTGTTCCACTGTACATTATAGAGTCACCTTTTACGTGCACAATAGCTCAACCACAAACCCCTCAACACTAGCAACAAATTGTTGTGGGATTTATAGGAGTTTGGGGTAGATAGTAAGCAAAAAAAAAGAAAGAAAGAAAGAAAGAAAGAAAGAAAAAACAAAACAAAACAAAAAAATAAATTGTGAATTTTCTTCCATATAAAATGATAGAAAACTCCCGATGTTTATCCCACAGTAGCTTTAAATGTCTTTAGTGTCCATATTGCTTTCCCTCTGAGGCATTGTAAAGAGGTATCAGCATTTTAACAGGTTCTGCTTGGCATAAACTCTTCATTTACATGTAGTAATTATCTTTACTCAATTTAGGGAATTTTTATTGCTTGTATTTTTACATAAAATTTTGTAGACAGCTATATTGAAGTATGTCTTGGTAATAAGTCGTAAATAACTGTTTTTTTTTCCTTTGAACTACGCCAATAATCTCAGCACACGGAAGGCAGAGACAGGAGAATTTTCATGAGTTTGAGGTCAGCCTGGACTATGTATCATTCATTAGCTCAAAGAGAAATCCTCAAAACCAAAACAACGAAATAAAATAAATCTCGCTAGCATTAAAAACTGTGGTGTATATAGTCATCGCAGAACCCAAGGAGCCATACTCCATCCCTCCACTGGGGCAGAGGCCAGGAGAGAGAGAGAGGCTCCCCACAGCGGCTCCTTTCCTCCCACGGGTGAGTCCAAGCTGTGAGGGTGGATGAATGCATTGATTCTTTCTAAAATACACAGACCGGCACCTTCCTCCTGAAGGCCCAAGAAGCACTGTGGTTGTTTTCCTTCCTTGGGTTGGTGATCACCGACACTCACTTATCTGTGATCCAGGCTGCCCATTGGGCCACCTGCATAGAGTCACAGACGTGACGTGAAACCCAGACCTCCCCAGGCCAATGGCACCCAACACTGAGACACAGACTTTTGGATTTGGACTTTTATTTTAATGCCCCAGTGGTTTCAGTGCACCACATTGCCTGAAAACCACTTGCTAACACCAGCAATAAAGCCACTGTACTCAGAAGTACACAGTTATATATTAGTAAGGGAGAGTTTTCTGTAATCGCACAAGTGTGAGGTCTGTGCATTTGGTCACAGCTCAGGTGTATGCCTGGGGAGGAATCAGCTCAGTTAGTGCCAATGCTAGGGGCAGTTCACAAACTAAGCCAGGTCTGTACACACTCCGCTAAGCCATACTGTGAAGATGGGAAGGACAAGTATGAAAGTTAAATTATGAAACAAATTACGCATTTAGAATTGTAGGGGTAGCAACTGTTTCCCACCCTCTACATAGTTTTATTGTAACGGGCCCAGGGAGACCTAAAAGGATAGATGCTTGTGATGAAAAGAGAAAACAAGGAATCCTGAAATGTTCGCACACTTGCTAATCAACAATAGGTTAAAGAAAAAAAAAAAAAAATAAGACAGGTGGCACCTTCCAAAATATTACTGTGCAGTGAGGCCCGTCGATAGCAGGCAGGCTTCCCTGGGGGAACACAGCCAACAGAGTGATTATATATTATGAAAAGAGATGTGTGTGATTGACTTACATCATAGACCAGGTAGACTTAGTAATGGCTGTCTTCACACTGGAGAGGCTGAGAACCCAACAGCTGCTCAGCCGGTGAAGCTTGACACCTCAGATGTCCTCATCTGGAACTAAAGGCCTGGAATGTTCCTGGAGTGTTCACCGGCATTCAGTAATGTTGGGGGTGGGGGCAAAGGAGTTGAAGTGTGGTGTTAGCAGAGTATGATGACCACACCAGCAAAAGCAGTGGCCAATGCACTTGCCCAGAAAAAGGGAGTAGGCAGACCGGCAAGGCTGCTGTCCCCAACCTCTGGATAGTTAAACCACCCACAGGAAAGTGCCACCCATTCACAGACACGCCCAAGGCTGTGTTTCCTAGGTGACTCCAGATCCCATCAAATTGACAGCTGTTATTGGTCTTCAGGCCATATAAAGACCTTAATATCCCGAAATCTCCCGAGACGACATTGTGACAGAGAGCCCGAGGGCAAAACCCTCTTCAGAACTGTCACGTGATGGATGCAAAGAAGGTAAAGTCTGAAGAGTCAGGTATGCGTGTGTTTTCGTCTGGTGGGGATGCCAACACTCACACATGATGACACACTCTCCCTCCACATTTCAGATCTTCAGACGTCCAACACCTAACGCGCAAACCCAATCACCTGCTCCAGAAGCCACACTTTACAAAAGCCGCTGCTGTGTCCACTAGGCTGTGGTCTTATTTCAAACCCACGCTTTTGCATGGAAGCCTCAAGCACAGGACAAGGGTTGGATCTCAGAAAATCCGGTGTCTCGGGTGGTGCGACCATGCCTCAACAATTTGCAAGCAGATGTTAAGAGGTTTAACTGCATTCCTTCACTGTCTGCTCAACGAGGAGTTGAGCTTCGATCACGGGGCTTCTGTGCTAAGACAGGAGAGACATCGCCATCGAGACACGTGTCTGTGAAGAACCTGTGTTCGTGGCCATGCAGATCTCAGTCCAGGAGCAGCTGCTGGCAGCCCAGTCAGTGTAACTGAAGCTGCTACCTCCACCCTCAGGAGGGAGAATCGCAGCCCCTGTCATTTTCCATCCCAGACCCTGCACTCCCTAAGCTGGGCTGTGGTGGTTTAATAGCACTTTCAGAATTACCACAGGGAGGATGGAAGCTGAACTGTTGTGGAAGGAGGAGCCACACAGGGGTCTTTGCTCACACAAACCTCAGGTTCGCGTAGAGTACAGTAAGACTCCATCTGAGGGTTTTTAGTGCAAGAATCATGAGGTTTTTGGGCATAGGCAGTTATGGCGTTGATTCCTGTCAGTTTTTGTGTATTCCACAATAAAAGGAGAAAACTTTATGGCCATACAGCACCATAGGACAACAATGCATAACAGTGCAGTGTTAAAACACGACGTAAACAACGACTTAAGTGCAAATATTTGACAGCAGTTTCTTCCACACAGTGATGTTGGGGGAGACCCTTCCCCATCCCCCCTTGCAACTGGAGTAGCAGAGGGAGTGATATTCACATGTCCCCAAGTTCTAAGTGTGTGTGTGTGTGTGTGTGTGTGTGCGTGCACACACATAGGACTTAAAGTATTTTGGGGTGTGGCTCCTTAGGAGTTCTCAGAAATGTCGCCTGCCTTAGTACTGGAGACGGGCTCATTAAATGTGTTATGTTAGCCAAATCTATGGTTTCCCAATCCATGCCTCCTCAATGCTGGGATGACACGTGTGCACCACCATGCTTGTTTTGTTTGCTTGTTTGACGAGGGTGCAGGAGATTGCACTGAGGTCATCGTGAGTGGCTGACAAGCATTTTACAACTGAGCTGTTCCGTCAGTCCCTGTCCCCTCAGTTCCCCTTTGGTCCCGTCAGTTTTTATCATCTCTGGAATAATGCTCTCTAGTGAGGCCCTCTGTGTCCTCAGGATCCAATTTCACCCTGTGGCTCCTGGCTTCCTTTTCCGAAAGACTTCTGCCTGGCCCTGCCCTCTTCCCTGACGCTCAGCCTGGCACCTCCTCACACTGCATGTCAGAAGAACCCTGTGTGGAGCCTCAGCCTCTAGACTGGTGAGCGTGAGCAAGTCTATCAGGACATCACAGCTCCAAGGGATTCTCCTGTGTTTGCTCATCCCGATGCTTTAAAACACTGTTCAGAGGCCTTGCAACAATTAACCAAAGCTCCCATTTTCTTCTGCTGAACATTTGGCTATCTGCTTCCTTTGGATTTTCAAGGAACTGCATCTTTTTTTATGCTTGCATTCCCCTTTGGTATTGCTCATCCATTAAGTAAATATTGATTGACTGGTCTGATTCCATCTTGCACATCTCCTAAGGAACAAAACAAAGTGTAAGTTGGGAAGTCTGAGGTAAACAGGTGTCAGATAAAGGACACGTAACTCCTCAGAGCAAAAAAAAAAAAACCAACAACAACAAAAAACAAAACACCACAGAGTTGTGTAGCCACCCGAAGCTTCTGTTCCTCTTGTTGGCGAAGACAAACCTGATGCCAGTGCCTGGGAAATGGAAAATTGGACCAATCCATAAGAAGTATGGAGAAGGGGATGGGTTCATTCCCACCATCAGCATCTTCTGATGGTGGAGAGTGGGGTGGGGTCCGTTTCCCAGCATCAGCATCTTCGGATGGTGGAGAGTGGGGTGGGGTCCATTTCCCAGCATCAGCATCTTCAGATGGTGGAGAGTTGGGTGGGGTTTGTTTCTCCACCATCCTCATGTTCAGATGGGACCACACGATGTGTCCATCTGGACAGTCCCCACACCAAAGTAGTGGCCATCCCTTTACTTGTGGCTGTGACCAGACGTCCAAAAAACATCTATTCTGGTTCATGGTCTGAGAGGCTGTAGCCCGTTGTGGCAGAGAAAACCCAGCAGTTTGTGGCAGAGGGAGTGTCTGTGTCTGGGACTGCTCATATCCAGGCAGATCCAGGAAGCAGAGAGAAACCAACACTGGTGCTTGGCTGGTTTTCTCCCTTTGATTCAGTCTACAGCCTCAGCCAATGGGTGCGCCCACTCAGCCTGGGTCTCCTCTGTCAAACCTCTCTGGAGAGCCTGTAGACATGCTTAGAGGGGGTCTCCTAGGTGGTTCCAAATCAGTCAATCTGCCAGTGAAGAGGAGCCATCGGGTTCTGTTTCCACTGAGAATAGGCTTCTGCTAAAGGCTCTCGAACCCTGGAATGAAGGTTTTATTTCTCCAAGGAATGGTTCCCAGCTAAGTAGAAGCTTGTCATAGTCTACTCTGCCAGAGATTTAGGCTGGCTAGTCTTGGGTTGTCTGATGGGAGATGTTATTCTGTAAATATGTTTCTCATACTGGTTAATTAATAAAGCACTGTGGCCAATGAGAAAGCAAGATAGGCGGGGCTAGGAGACAAGGAGGAAAGAGGAAGTAGTTAGGAGGAGTCAGCATGGAGAGCTTGGAGAAAGAAGATGCCGGCAGCGGCTCCCTGATAAGATGACCACGTGGAAATACTTAAATAAGTAGAAATGGGTTAATAATTAAGACACAAACAATAATGGTAACTGGCCAACAGGATTGTATCATATACAGAGTCTCTGAGTGTTATTTGGGGCTGGCGCACCAGATTAGCGGCAAGCGGGCTGGCAGAAAACATACAAGCTACAGTTGTCCCCACTGGAAGGCACTTAGGTGACATAAATCTTTATGTCTATTCTCCCTTCTCAGTCACTGTTTAAGAACATGGCCCTACTTTGCTTTTATTCACCATTTCAAACTTTTACTGTCCTGTTTCTTGTTTGTTTGTGATCTATAAAATCATACGTGCAAAGAAAGGCACACTTTCCCCTCCGCAGGGCACCTACACCTCTGTGTGTTCTACATAGGGCGTCTGTAAAGACATCGTCCTGTCCTCACCTCTGTTCCTCACTAAGCCAGGAACACTGTTTATGATTTATTTAAAAATCAAAAGCACTTGGGAAAATTTTTAAAAGATTTAGTTTTATTTTCATTTATGTGTATGTGTATTTGCTTGTGTGAATGTATGCCACATGTTCATGAGTGTTTTTGGATCCCAGAAGAGGGCGTTGGACTCCCTGTACCTGAAGTTACAGGGAGCTGTGAGCCACCTTGTGTGGGTGCTAAGAACTGCCCTCGGGTCCCCTAGAAGAGCAGTCAGTGCCATCGACTAAGTACCCTTAATTTCTGCTTCATCTGTCCAGCCCCAAACTTGGAAGATTTTAAGTCCCTAATCTTGCTGAGATGAGGGTGGGATCATAACAGGATAAGAATAAAGTTGGGACCAGCCTGTGGTGTTGATGATGGTGGGATCAGGCTGTGGTGTTGATGATGATGGGATCAGGCTGTGGTACTGATGAGGGTGTCATTGGACCAGAGAATTAGGGGGCAGGGGTTGGATGGGGGTTGAATTGGGGACTTTCCAGGAGCAGCTCTGTCCTGGAATAATTGGAAAGATGCTGGGCTCTCAGAACCCACTGCTACTGCCTTCAAGAGTTGGAAGACACAACCCTAAAGCGTATTCGTTACCACTTTGTACCACTTGTACTCTGAAACTCTTGTTTTATTTTCTTCAGATTGTTTCCACTACCCTACTCATGGCTGTATTGACCTGGATCCTTTCTGACTGTCTTTCTCCTCCCGTCCTCAGAGTCTAGGAAATTTATGTTTAGGATGTAGTTCAGTTCCATTTTAATGTGGGGGTCCAGAGGGAGGGCTGATCTCAGTTTTGGTTTTTATGTTTGTTTGATTTTTGACCATTGATCTTCTCCACCTGCAGAGTAAGTGCTGGATTGTAAATACGGTCCCCAGGATGGAGCCCAGAGCCTCACGCATGCCACATGAGGCTCTCTACAGATGGAGCTAATCCCCAGCCATGCTTATGTTTCATTTTGTTCTAATCTACAGCCAATTGTGCAAAGTGGTGTAGGAATCTATTTCTGCTGGTCACATTCTGACTTCACTAACTCACCATGTCCTTCTCTTTCTGTGGGATTTGTCAGACAAACTTCCAGGAAAGGAATCTCTACCCAAGTCCAGCACCTTCTGGAGACCCAAGGCCTCTTCCAAAAAGTTACCACTAAAGATAAACGCTGCTATCCTGGGCATGCTATCGACCAGTAAGATCCAGTGTGCCAGGAAAGACCCTGACCTCATGTTTTCTGAGACTCCATGAGTTAGCATCCAGACAGACTTCTGAGAGGGTGATCTCAGCATGAGTCCCTGCAGGGTGGTAGCCCACTGGATCATAAAGCCATCTTTGTAATAAGACGCTCCTGACCTCCAGTGTGTGGGAGAAATCACGGGTGAGCCAATGGGACAATCTGAGTTTCTGCTGGAAGGGGGCCCTTGGGGTCATTGTTGGACCAGGGAGGCAGAAGCTTGGAGTCTGGCTGGATGACATAACTCTGATGATCAGAACACGGAAATCGTGCCTTGATATTCTCGTGTCCCATAGACAGCCCCCAGGCATCCGCAGGCAAGTGTCTTAGGGTGGCTTGTACACCGCAGAGCAAAGCGCTGTTTCCTGAACTACCCAGATGCTCACCAAATGCTCCTCCAGCCTCCCTCCGTGATGCAACAGACGGAACATAGAATTCTTTGCTTTTTCTCTTATCTCTGACACACTAATTACAAAAGGGCTTTCAGAGAGTGGAGGGGAATGCAAGAAAAAAAAAAAAAAAAGAATGTTACCCCTCTTCAGGCCAGGGAACAAACTCAAACTGAGCCTCTTTCTGAATGGGCCACAGCCAGATGAGAGATGAGGACAGATTGCATGAGTTACCTTTTATTTACTTACTTTTAAACATTTTTTATTACCTTCTTCAAAAACCTGAGTCTTGTCCTGTAACCGGGGTGGCCTCCTGCCTTGGCGTTCTGTGTGCTAGGATTACAGGCGTGAGCTACCATGCCCGGCTTGAATGCAGCCTATAGCAATGATGCTGTTTAAAGCAATTTTTGTGTCTTGTGGTAAAGGGCCACAAGGAAATCCTCTCAGGAAATGCTGCCCTGGATGGGGAACAACTCAAGCTTTTCTGTCTTTCCCGAAGGATGGGCTCTCTCTTTTGTATTCCCCCCATGTGCAGACGAGGAGCCAGTGAGGATGAACCTGGTGCTGAGACCCTGAGCCCAGTAAGGCACAGTGACAAGAAAGCCTGTCCCAGAGTCTGGACCTCTCTTCCCCTCAGGAGCTGGTCTTCTAGAAGCCATGCCAGTGTCCCAACCTCCAGGCCGCAGTGCCTTCTCCATGAGAGTCTCCATGCTTCCAGCTGAGACTCCCGGGACTGTTGCATTTCTAGCTGAGAACATCTTTCTCTGTGGGGCTTTACTCCATGTCTTTAACAGGACAACTTGTAGAAGTCACCTGACTGTGGGTCCCTCCTGTTGCTTCAGCTCAAACTTCCAGGGCTGTAACAGACATCAATCAGGACTCAAAGGAGATCCTGTCTGCTCCCTAAAAACATGGTTCCCTTATTCAGAGTACTGTCCCTATGACTAGAACCTCCTTGGGTTTGAATAATTGATGCGAAATATTACTATTACAGACACATCTTTAGACTCCAGCTTCCCTTCGTTCCATATTATATGGAAGTATATGTAATTATTCATGTTACTAATTATAAAATAGTATATATAATTCATAATTCCACATAAGTTGACACAGCCTGGCTGGGCAATACAATTTCCTACACACAGGTATTCAGAGATGCCATTGATTTTACCTGTACCTAGCACACTAAGTTATGTCACCTAAGGAGGTCTGTCTTCATGACAGCTTTGTGACCGATCTTATTATTGATAGGATTGAACAATCCCAGCAGCCATCTGAGTGTGTGTTAGGCAGGGTTCTCCAGAGGATCAGAAGAGGTGGACTATTTACACATTATGAAAGGCTGTGTACTAGGCTAGATTTAAATGATAGACACTAGATAGGTTAGCAGTGCCTGAAAGCATGCTACAGACACTGAGAAACCATTCGCTGCTCATCCCAGAAGCTGGGTGTCTCATCAGCCTCAATCTCTTGCTCAAAACCTGGAGTCCGCATGGGGAAACTGAGAGCTGGGGGTCTAATGTCAGGAGGGATGTCAGCAGTGGCCCACAGCACCGCATACCTCTTTGTACCTGGTCCCTGTTGGAAGGTGCTCACTTTGAGAGTGGTTTCCTTCCTGAGTTAATTCTCTCTGGAGATGCCCTCACAGATGTGCCCAGAGCTGTGTCCCCTAGATTATTCTAAATAGCATTAAGTTAACAAGGCCACCTGTCACATCTCCTAGGTTACTCTATTAAGTTAACACAACCAGCTGTCACAAGAGCACAGTAAGGAGACCAGCAACCAAAATCAGGGCAGATGACAGATTTTCTAGAGACAATAAGGTCTCGATCACAAAGAGGGCTAATGCTCCAAGTCCAGGAAGCCAAACTACAGTGAGGAAATAATGAAGTTCTTTCCTCTGACGGCTGATCTCATCAACTCGACAGGATCTAGAATCACCTAGGACCCAAGCTTCTGGGTATTTGTGTGAGGGAGTTTCTAGAGTAGGTTAATTCAACCCAGAAGACCTATCCTAAATGTGGGCAGCACCACCCTGACGTCTGGAGTCCTAGACTGCATAAAAATAATAAAGAGGAGAAACTGAGATGGTCAACCATTCATCTGGCTCTGCTTCTTGCCTGTGATGGTTTGAATGAGAACAGCCTTATAGGTTAGAATATTTGGTCTCAATTGATGGAACTGTTTGAGAGGGATGGGAGGTATCATCCTGTAAATAAGTTTCTCTTATTGGTTGATGAATAAAGCACTGTTGGCAAATAGGAAGCAAGATAGGTGGGACTAGGAGACAAGGAGGATTCTGGGAGAGGTAGTAGAGACTGGAGTCAAGATGTCGGACTTGAGAGAAGAGGTCCGGACCCTCTCTCTGGTAAGAGAAGACCATGTGGAAACGCTTAGATTGATATAAATGAGTTCATATTTAAGACAGAGCTAGCCAATAAGAAGCTCTAGCCATTGGCCAACAGCTTTATAACCAGTAGAGTCTCTGTGTGTTGTTTTGGGGTAGAAGGCTGTGGAAGCAGGCTGGCTGGAAAGTGCTGGTGACACGAAAGGGATTAGGAGGAGTGGCTTTGCTGTCACCAAAGATGGGATTTAGGGTTTCAAAGCACTCTCATCATTCCTCCTGTGTTTCTCTCTGCATCCTGCTTATGGAGATGCGAGCTCCCAACTGTTCCTGCTGCCATGTCTCCATTCCTCCACCATGAACTCTAACCCTCTGAAACTGTTAAGCCCAATTAAATGCTTTATTTTGTAAGTTGTGTGTGTGTGTGTGTGTGTGTGTGTGTGTGTGTGTGTGTGTGTGATGGGATTTGTCCAAGCAATAAAAAAGTAACTAAGACACTGACTATAGACACAATGTAACCAGCTGCCTCACAGACTTACCACCAGGCCTCTGCCTTGACAGACTCTACCTGTGTACTGGGAGCCAGAATACAGCCTTCCTCCCTTGAGATGTTTGTGTAAGGTATTTTTTTTACGGCAGTGAGAAAAGTAACTAATGCATTTTCTAAATCCTTCAAAAGGTAAGTTGAGGGTAGTCAGGGTGTAACAAAGTGGCTTGCATGAAAGATACTGTCTTTAGTAGATTGCAAGCACAGTATGAGACAATTATGAAGCAACAGTCTTAAATCACAAGAAAGCTGGAGAATGTGCACAAAAGACAGTCTGAGGCGAATTGATGGCCTTTGCTTGCAAAGAGTCAAGTGAGGCTGGATCCATAAACACCTAATCCCTACAAGACAATAGGCCATATGCACTAAAACGTGAATGGGTGTCACACCGTGGTGCGATAAGAACAGCGTGAATCACCAGACTGTAATTCAGGATTGTTGCACGTTTAAACAATGTTCACAGCATTCTCTTCCAAATTCTTATCATTAAAAGTAATACTGATTCATCTGACAAGCCCCAACACTTTTCTTGGCTGATAATGCTAGCTGGTCCCATGACTCTTTGTTTTGTTTCTCGAGACCAGGCTGGCCTCTAAGTCACGGAGTCCCACCTGCCCCCATCTCCTGAGCACTGGGAATAAAGGCCTGCGCCACCACTGCCTGGCTCCACCACTCTTAAGATGGACAAAATACTTAAAAGTTTGCATATGCCTCATTCTGCTGTTAACTGCAGCTGCCACCCCCTACATAAATGGAACTTTACACACTCCTACCACACACAGTTACCTACTGGACACACGCCCTCCTGCTGCCTCCCCAGATCAATCTATGGTTCTCACCACGTTTCTCTCAGTGGCTTTAGAGCACACAGAAATGGAAGGGAAGTCGAAGGCAAATCCTTGACTCGCTCTTTGTCTGAGTTGCTTCCTTTTGCTTATGTTTGTTGCGCTATTTGGTGATGTGAACCTGAGAGAATGGGGCCTAAAAATGAGGCAGTCTAAAGTCTGATTAAACCGCCAGTTTTATTCAGGGGACAAGACCATCTACATCCTGAGGGGATTCTGAACGTTAAACAATCATGTGAGCAACGGACACATTGTATACAGTCACAAGGGTGAGGTCACATGAGTTCAGGCTGTTTATAGTCAGGAGGACAACTTATGCTTGGGGACATCATTCTGTATACGTGCTGTATGTGTACTGTATATGTGATGAGAGTCGATATCCTCATAATAAAAAGTGAAAACTTCTCACCAGTAAATTTGATGTCTGTTCCGAGTATCTTTCTAATTTCTTTACTGAGTAAACATAATTATTCCTAGCTTCATAAATATTTTTTTCATCATTATTTTTCAGCCCAGGATAAATAGAAACCCAGCATTTGCTAGTGACTTCCTTTGCCCCCTCTTCCCTCCCCCCTTCTATAGTTGTTATGCGAGTCAGTTCCCAGTTCCATCTCCTTGTCTCATGCAGCTCTGAGGTTGCTATCTTCTGTTTCCATGTAGACCCTTACACTCAAGCCTGTGGGTTATTAAGACTTAGAATTCCTCACCCTCATCCTGTTCCTGACACTGTGTGACAAACTGAAGGGAGTGTGTGTGTGTGTGTGTGTGTGTGTGTGTGTGTGTGTGTGAGAGAGAGAGAGACAGACAGACAGACAGACAGACAGACAGAGACACAGAGGCACAGAGACAGAGATGTAGGAGAGACAAACAGAGTCAGAAAAAGACAGAGACAGAGATAGATTTTTTTTGTTACAAACATAGTTTTGTGTTTAAAATAAATTATGTCACCTGATTCAGCATTTTGGGTACCTGTAGTAAGTTGATGTTCAGGTTGTCATCTGATCCCCAACATTGATAAGACTAAGAATTCTTCAGGGGCTTCATGGTAGCTCAGGTGCTAGAGGACATGAAGAAATATTGAGGATGGGAGGACGTTTTACAGGCTCCTCATCCCTTCCTTCACAAAGGACCATCTGATGCCTGATACTGGCCCTGACATAACTTCTCCATTAGTTGCTATCTTCACTTTCATGCATTTATCCATAAAACGATACCTTTCCCAAAGCTTCAAAGAAGTATATTCTCCTCTTAAGAAAAAACAAAACAACAAAATCACAGTTGAATAGCTCTTAAAATCTACTCCTTTTTTTTAAAAAAAGTAGGAAGGAAGGACCTTGAAACTGTCCCACTGTGTACCTGTCCTCTCTTCCTGCGTGCTAAGGGGGGAGGGTGGAATGAAGCAGACACTTGCTGCTTCCTCCTGCCAAGAAGGAGCTTAGTTTATGACATGTTGCCATGTGTGATGGCTGAATCTGTTTGTGCCACACAGAAGCCCTGAATCATAAGACAGGAGGTCAGCTCCATCACATAAGACATCCTCATAGTAGAAGTTGCTTCATAAGGAATGGAGATATTGAGTGAATTTTGGGGAGGACATGGAGATGCAAAGAGAAATACACACACGAGAAACCCCAAGCTGAAGCCAAAGGTGGCCAGGCCGTCATGACAGATGCCTAAGATGGTCTTGTGGACTCAGAGAGCAAGAGCTGAAATCAGCTCACAGCTAATGGGTACGGGTCTAGAAATGTCAACGGATTTGGAGGTAAGCTCCATAGTCCTTGGGTTTGTTTGTTTGTTTTGGTCACAGCATTTCATAGGTTTATGGGTGCCATTCTGAACACTGATGAGGTTCTAGCCCATTGAAGTAGTTCCTTCCTTCCTTCCTTCCTTCTTTCCTTCCTCCCTCCCTCCCTCCCTCCCTCACACTCCAGGCAGCTCAGGTCAGTGAGGTTACCCACTGAATGGTGTCAGACATCGCAACCATAGCTAGCAGTGCTGTGCGCAGTTTAAAGTTCTTTACATATATCAACTCAGCTGACCATCACAGAGGCCGAGTGAAGCAGACGAATTTCTGCACTTCCAGAGCCCAAGCTTTATCTGTTTTCCTGCCCCTTGGCCATCTGGGGTTTTCAGTAAGTGCTCCTGATTCTGAGAGAGCTGGGGATTTCTATCCTGCCAACGCCTTTCCACGATGTTCAGACTGGGCTATCGGTAAAAAAATACTACACGTTGTCCTCTGCTCTGGCTATCGCTTTTTTAGTAGACACCACCAATTTTCTATTTCCTTCAAGGAGGATCTGCTTCACAACATCTAGATGCCCTGATGAGGATATTGCAACTGAAGAGAGGTGGGTGGTATTACAAGGAACCCAAGCCAAGGCAAACCTTCAAGCCCAACAGCTCTGATGCTTCTCCCACACAAGGCGCGACTCTGTTTAACAAGCTCAGCCATCCAAGTAACTTGTCACTGCCTGGTTCCTCATAAGAGTGTACTGTGTCTGAGCGTGTGTGTGCATAAAACTCTTTCCTTCCTCCCTGTATCCCAACCCAAGTCGCTCCAGGGATATAACTTAAGAGAACTGTATGTGGAAACAATTCCAGATTGATTTTATATCACATGTTTTCTATGTAGGAATTTTTGTATTAAAAAAAATCACTAGAGGAAAATACTGTTTTTATTTTACATACAAAAATAAGTCATTACTTTCTCAACCTTGAAGCAGTGAAGTGTTGTAAATTGATTATAGTGAGACTCCCCGTAAGTACTGCAGTGAGCCCTACTCTGTGGATACGCAGCGTCATGGTCATGGGGGAGTCGGATTTAACAGCGGGGGGGTGGTGGTGAACAAGTTCACCATAAAACCCCTGCCTTCTTAGTTAGGAATGATCTCAACCCTCTGTAGTGATTAGAATTAGAGAATGCCCACCCTAAACTTAGATATTTGAATATTTGATTCTCAGCTGGCCCTGCCGTTAAGGGAGCTTAGCCTTGCTGAACATGCTCTCTGCTTCCTACTCCTTTGGGATGTGAGCTCCCAGCTTGCTGCCATGTCTGCCTGTGGCCACACTTTCCTCCCATGGTGGCGATTGCCTCCTATCTCTTTGGAATCACAGCCAAAGAAACCCTTCTATAAGTTGCTTTGGTACTGCAGTTTTATCACAGCCACAGAAAGAGTGCAACATACATCTTTCCCTGTCTCTGGACATGAAGTGTCTGTATCTTATCTACAATAGCAGACACTTTTGTCTTAGGAGGGTCTGCTCTTCCATTCTTACCCACCCATATATTCAGCGAAGCTCTGAGAGTCTGTGTAAGGTCTTTTTCTAGGGCAGGGGATGTGCATGCACACATACACTCCTCTAGTCTAAAAGCTGAAATATACAGAACCACAAAGTTGTTCGGATCACTGAGGAGTCCAGCGATGTGAGTAGGTCACTATGAGGGTAGAGGAGGGACAGCAGTACAGATTGCTTCACAAAGAGGTGATTATGGGATTTTTTTCAAAAGTGATTCAAGCCTGTCACAACACAGGATGAGGAGGTGCTATGGTCAGAACTGGTATCGTGTAGAGAAAGGGCGTGGGCTGTGTCAGAACTGAGAAAATACAGACATATAAGGGCATATTATAATGACTATATTCTCTGGAAAGAACCTAGACTTCTCTGGGCATGGCAGATCATGCCTTTGGCAGCAGTACTCAGGAAGCAGAGGTAGGTAGAGCTCTGTGAGTTCCAGGACAGCCAGGACTACACAGAGAATTCCAAGATAGCCAGGGATACACGGTGAGTTCCAGAACAGCCAGGGATACACGGTGAGCTCCAGGACAGCCAGGGATACACAGTGAGCTCCAGGACAGCTGGGTGTGGGTCTCATGTAGTCAGTTTTGAAGGGGTCTGTGTATGAAATTGGGAGAGTGACAGAAAGTTTGGTAGGAACAGGTGGGTGTTTACATTCTAGCAGATTAACACAGCAATTGGAAACAACACTGGTGAACAAAATACTGCTTTTCTCCTTCAACTTGAATTTCATCTTTTTTTTTTTTTTACAATAAAGTATACAGTTTTATGAGATGTCTTTCTATTTCAAAAACGCATATTTATTCTCTAAAATGGGGAACTTGTGGCCTCCTTTGGTTCTAGCCATAACATTACTGGTACTATTTGTTTGTTTACTCAGTTCCTGTCTGTTACTCAAGGAACTGTCCAGACAAACAGCTTCTCTGAGGGGCTGATTCATAGCTCTACTCTGAAACGATGCAACAAGGAAATAAATGCCTTCCTGGTTTCCTCTGGCAACATCTTCCCCATTTTGATTTTAAGAATTGTGTTTGGTGAATTTGGTTCCTGCAGTTCACAACTGCCTGTAACTCTAATTCCAGGGGACCCAGCACCCTTTTCTGGCCTCTTGAGGCACTGCGTGCACGCCATGCACAGACATACATGTACGTTAAACATCTGTATAAAATAAATAAATAATAAATAAATAAATAAATAAATAAATAAATAAATAAATAAAATGAAAAAAAAAATACATAGTTCCGCTCTGGGAGGTTTCACACACTTGGTGTCCCTGCCTGATCGTCTCAGCTGTCCTCTTCCAGACCTTTGTTCATCTCTACACAAAAACCCTTCCTATTAATTAAGAGCTTCTTGCTCTTCTGTCCCCGAGCCGTGGGGACCACCACCCTGCATTCTGTGCCCCCGAATTATGTCACTCCGGGGAGCTCGGAGCCATGGAATTGTAGGACATCTGTCCCTTGGGAGCGGCTTGTTTCATCTCCCAGCATGTCTTTGGGTCAGAGAACCAGTGTCCTGTCCTCCCGTGTGGTCTCGCTGCTGTGCAATCCCACCCAGGAGCAACAGCTGCCAGGCAGCACCCGGGCATCAGAGCACCTGCCGTAGCTTCCCAGCCCAGCTCTCAAGTCCTGCTCCCCAGTCAAAAGCTCTTGGGGGCGGACAATGCCTGTAACCAGCAGAAGGGGAGGGTTTTGATAATTAAAAAGTTCTGTGCAACATAAATGTCTTTAAGCACCAAAGAGCCTTCTCCTGTGGTGTTGTGTTTGTAATGGCAGCGGGTGGCAGTGGAAAAGCCTGCCTTGGCAGAAAGGAAGGAATGGGTTTAGTAGCTCGAAGAGCCGCAAAAAGCGTTTGTAAATCAACGCATAAATCAGTCAGCTTTTATTTTAATTAACCCAGCCAAAAATACTTCTATAAAAATAAAAATCCTTGCTGGGGTTCAGGACACACTATAAATCACTCCCTGGTTTAAGGTTATATAATATGCACACACAAGAAAGGCAGAAGTGAGGCACCCTGTAAGAGGGTGAACAAGTCCCCTGACCTCTGCCCAGATGCAGAAAACAGTACTAAAATCCAAGTGGAGCGCCTCTGCCTTTCTCCCTTCCCCTCTCCATGATTATTTTGGCTTTCAAACACATTGGTTAATTTTGTCACTCATAAACACAGGTGGGTTGCATGGCACCTTCCTGTTTGGCTTCTTATGTTTGCTGTCACTTTTCTGAGATAAATTCACATTTTTTTTAAAAAACATTCTAGAGGATTTTTCCTTTGTTATCACCATATAGTATTCCATCATTTGAATACACTAGCATTTAGTGTACATTGTTTTATTCTGATTATGTTTAAAGATTTTAATTTACTTGTTAATCAGATGTGTATGTGGGGGTGTGTGGGAGGGATACGTGAGTGCAGATGCCCACTTGGGCCAGAAGAGGCTCCAGAGGTGAAGTTTGTGAACAGTTGGGAACTCAGGTCCTCTGCAGGAGTAACAAGGCTCTTAACTGCTGAACCGTCTCTCCAGCTCCCATTACTTTAATCGTGGATACTTGAGTCATTTTCCAGTGTGAGCCATTCCTGGGAGAACTGCTAAGAACGTTCTACTATGTAACACTTTAAGAACTTCTACTATGTAACACTTTAAGAATGGTCTACTATGTAACACTTTAAGAACTTCTACTATGTAACACTTTAAGAACTTCTACTATGTAACACTTTAAGAATGGTCTACTATGTAACACTTTAAGAACTTCTACTATGTAACATTTTAAGAACTTCTACTATGTAACACTTTAAGAACTTCTACTATGTAACACTTTTCCGCTGAATATCTGCCTAAGAGTAGAACTTTTATGTCTTGTGCTTTTGCTCAACTTCAGGAAGTACTGAGGTAACTTTTCCAGATCACCAAGTTAATTAATCTGTTTACAGTGTGTGGAGATGGCAACTTTCCTCAACTTGGTCAGTGTTCAGCGTTTTCTGCTCTCTCATTTCAGCCCTGCTGGCGTAACCTCGATTGTTGCCCTGATTAATAAACACCTTCCTTTGTGAAACCCCTGAGTCTTTTGTCCCTTTCTACAATTTTGTCTGTTTTATTTATTTATAATGGCTTTATGTGATACGACATATGTAGTGAATAATTGGATGAGTGCATGTAGGCATACATCCTCTGTTAAAGGGATATCTTTGCCACTCTGTGGGTGAATTTTTAATGATAATGCATTTTTGATGAATGTGAGTTGTAAATGTGAAAACAACCACACACTTACTGTTCTATTTGTGGCCAGCACCCTCGAGGTGATTTTAGAAAGCTTTTAATTTGCTTTATATTTAGAACAGAAGCTGTATGTGATTAGTGCAAATTTTGATGATAGGGGTTACATGTGTGTGTGGAGTTTTTTGCCTAGAGCTATTTATTGAAAATCATTCCCCTATCACATTGCATTGTACCTTCTGCCATTGATGTATATGATTGCTTCTGTAGCTAATTGATATATTTCAGCAGTCTGTTCATTATCCTTGTGCTAATTCCGCGCTTGTTTTCCTGTTCTCTTCTGTAATTGATTTACATAGCTCATAATAGAATTGCAGTTCATGAAGGTTGTGTTTCCTCCATTTATTTTGGTTTTCTTTAATTTACCACCTGGGGGGGTAGGCTACACATCTATTTTTTTAAGTATTTGGAACTTATATGAGGAAGTAGCAATTGGAGTTTGCAAATTGACTTCATATTCTAGCAACTTTATCAATTTCACTCTTTCATAGTTTGGACCAGTAAATGAAAGTTTTAAATCATAAAATAATAATAATACACCATGCTATTTTTATAGGTTGTACTTTTGAAGTCTTTTTGTATTTTCTTCTAGAAGTCCTTTTGTATAGTTTTTAATATTTAAAATGAAATATTTCTGCAAATATGAAAAGATTTCTCCATCAGTAGTTTTGGATTTTTAAGGTACACAACTTTGCCATTCCCAAAGAGTTCTATTTCTACATTTTAAAAACTCTTCCTTCTCAGGCTGGGTAGGGCTATATACTCCATGTGATGGTAAACAATGTGGGTTTGCAGATTTCATCCCCAATTTCTAGGTCAGATTTCCAATATTTTGCCATTCAATATGTTTGATGTATGACTTTTTCATTGTTTTTATCAGATCCTTATGCACAGTTCTCAACTTCTGAGAAATTGGGGATTTCCTTGTGTTCCCAGTTTTTAGTTTAACTGACTCATTGTACTAGTCATAATTTGTAATACTTGATTGATAAGAAGATCAGTATTGTACTCTTTAAGAACTGTGAACAATCTTTAAGAATTGTGGGTAACATGCAATCCCACAGAACACCAGGGAAACGGGAATACTAAACTAGGGAGGGATTTCCTGTTTCCTGCCCAGAAGGCCGAGAGTAGATATGGTTAATGACCTCCTGACCATTTTGCTGTCTGTGGTGGCAGACCTCACCCACCTATTGCTATAGAGACAGAGTTCACCCAAATCTATCCCAGACTCTCCATCCCTAGGCCTTTACCTTTATCTCTCAGTCAATAGAACCCATCCTTAGGGGGTGATGCCACATGTATATTATAGCCTGCTGACTTCTATGCTATCTCAATCAGGAACCACACTAGATTCTAGACCTCGTAGTTATAGAACCACCCCTGTGGTCACATGTACTTTGTAAAGGAGTTTCTAAGTAGTCACACTCTAAGCTTTGTTGTACACCTGGAATTGGGATGACGGTTGCCTGGAAACCTGGGATGGGAATGATGGTTGCCTGGAAACCTCGGATGGGAATGACGGTTGCCTGGAAACCTGGGATGGGAATGACGGTTGCCTGGGAACCTGGGATGGGAATGACAGTTGCCTCGGAACCTGGGATGGGAATGACGGTTGCCTGGAAACCTGGGATGGGAATGACGGTTGCCTGGAAACCTGGGATGGGAATGATGGTTGCCTGGAAACTTTCCCCCAGTTATACTGTGTTTTCAGTATGCTGACAGTGAATCACCCGGCATCAGACTGCCCGAAGTCTGATCTGAACTTAGTTTCCATTCTCACACCTTTGCAGCTTGCATCCCTGCCTGGACACCTGCAGTGTCCTGCTCAGTCTTTCAGTGTTTCTCCAACCAGGGTGTGTGTGGGATTTTTATTATATATGCACTGTAAAATTATAGAAGCAGAGCCTGGAAGTCTAAACATATTCACTCCCATCAGGCATTTTTCAGAACATCTTCTTCTATCTCACTTGTGACTTAAACGTGGTCTATACAAAAATGAAAGGAAAGAGTCTAGGGCTAGCAAACCATGACCCACTTTCTGAATTCTCCTCAGTGCCATGATTATCTCTACAAACCAGCTCATTGGAAAGAAACTAGCTAGTGTCTTCCTCTGGGGAAGGCTTTATTGATGGTTTCTGAGCTCTGTTAGGAGAATCCCTTCCCTGGGGAGACAGAAACAAATGTCTACCTCTCCTGACAGAGCTTCAGCAACAAACCAAGTGTGGTCTACCAAAGTCTACCTTGGGGAGCCAACGAGTGAATTAGACTTATTTACAGAGTGTGGGTGAGGGGTTACTCCATAGCACCTGCACCCCAGAAACTCTTACCCCAGCATAGATGATGACTTCCCCATAGTTGCCTAGATGGGGTCCGTCTTGTAACTTAATCTCTCATTCAATGTACACTTGACCATTCCTCAAGACATTGGGATCACCTGCAATTAGGGCAGAATTACAACTAATGGCAGAGAGGTGTAGGAGGGAGCAGCCACAATCTTGGGCGGCTTTTCCCACCCCTCTTTCTGTAAGGGAATCCAACCATCCATCTCTGGGGTCTATTCCAACCAAGACATCACAGCTGCTCCAACAAGGATAATGGCTGTTCTGTGCAAAAGATTGCACTCTATAACAGGTTTCTTCATATGTGAGAGCTTGGGGTAGAAAGAGGAAGGCTGGAAACACAGTATCTCCTTTTCTGTAGTTATATATGTCTGTTTTCCCTCTACACACATACACACATACACATGCACAAGCCAAGCAGGGAGAGAGAGAGAGAGAGAGAGAGAGAGAGAGAGAGAGAGAGAGAGAGAGAGAGAGAGAGAGAGAGAGAACACACGTGTGTGTATGCACACCTCTGCTCCTAGAAACAGACGATCTGGTATTAGCCTGGCCTCTACCAGCTAAGCCTATAGTGAAGGACATTTTTACAGGTGTCCCTAGAGACATACTGTTTGTTCTAGGCCTAGAAAATGAGTCACAGGACATCTTTCCCTGCGGGCTACTTGGTGAGAGGTACACCCTTCTCTGGCTTCTTACGAGTGGGTGCACTTTCTTTCCTGCCACCTTCAAAGGGTGAGGGAGACCATTGACCTGAATAAAGCATGGAAATAAGTATCTTCATTTAACAATACGTACTTGTTTATGTGTACACTTGTGCGGGGTCTGTACACATGACTGCCAGTTTCCTGGAGCAGGTGGTTATGAGCCATCTGACACGAGGACCAGGGAGTGAATTGGGGAACTCTCTAAGATCAGCGAGTACTTTAAACCACTGGGCCATCTTCCTCCACGCCCCTCACATCCCGATTATTTTTAGATGGCAAAGAAAGGCAAAGTCCTCTGACTCAGGACATCATGCCTGGTTTTCATTGTGTTCCCAACATTTCTCTGTGTCCTCTAATATGTTAGATGTTCCTTTCCCATCTCTTCCTCTATTTATTTTTTAACTTTCTGAGTCCCTCCCATCTGAGTAGGTGATGAACTTCCCATGATCAAACAGTTGAGTGGAGTCTTTTCTTCTCTCTCTGGGGGAAGGAGTGGCCACTCCTAGCCATTCCAGGGTTCCAGAGAAGGGGGAGGATCTGCCTTTAGCCTGGGCTCCCTCCTAAGGCTTAGCTCCAATGGCTGCTGCCCTGGGTGGTACGACTCCGTTATTTGTCAAATTTTCAATATCTTCCTTGAATCATAAAATGTTTCACCCGTACGGTGTGGTTCAGGGGTGACCTGCTCGTTAGGCATCCACACCGTCTATTACACAGGTGAGCAAACATTTTCTCCCCAGTTTCTGTGGATACGTAGTGGAAGTCGATCCCCATGCAA
>JANBXA010000735.1:52142500-52177500 GCA_030556225.1 Cricetiscus sungorus
ATTAGGTCACTGGTTCTCAACCTTGCTAATGCTGCCACCCTTTAGTACAGTTCCTCACGTTGTGCTGACCCCAACCACAGAATTATTTTTGTTGCTACTTCATCACTGTAATTTTGCCACTGTTATGAACTTTAACAGTTAATATCTGTGTTTTCTAATGGCCTTAAATGACCCTTGTGAAACAGTCATTCAACCCCAGAAAGGGGTCGTGACCCAGACACAGGTTGAGAACCTCTTCATTAGTCCATCTACACGTTGATTCAGTGATCCCCAGAGGGACTCATTATCCTAATGACTACCTCTGTTTTTCCTCCTCGTGGCTTCTTAATTGTTCCAAGACTAAGATATCAGGATGACTTCTTACAGTGTTCTCTTTCAGAGTAAGAGTGGTAACGATCCCAGTACTTAAAAGGTGAAGTCAGGAGGGTCATGGGTTCAAGCCCACCCCACACCTTACTGCATGAGGCCCTGTCCCAAATAACTTTAAAAAAAAAAAAAAAAACCTATATAAATTGTTCTGTCAGCTTTGGCTGCTATGCACATCCTTTACCTTGTTACTTGTCCCAGGGAGCAGGCAATGGCCTGACAGATACTGCACTCTGTGGGAAAGCCTTTCTTTCCCACTTTGTCCTACCTGATCCTATGTGCATTTCCCTCGAGCTATGGAAAGCCCCACCTGCCCTCCTCAGCAGCACCCACAGCAAATCCAAACTTGGATGGATATTTGAATCACTCACAATTCCTTCGCCCCTGCCCACCTTTACCACAGTCTCCCTCTAATCTGTGCATTTCCTCATCTCATGTCTCTCCATCTTGGCTTTGCCACTTGCTTTTGCCAGAAGTTGTGAGTGGAAGTAGCCAGGTGTTCATTGTAAGTGAAGGCCTTAAAGGAAACGACAAGTTCTCACCCATCCTGGGAAATCTTTTGTTAGCGACCAAGTCTCGGGGAGCCATCCCATAGCCTGAGTCTTAAAATGGGAGGGGGGAAATGTGTTCTGTATCTTGAAAATTAGCCCAGATAAGGCCAGAAAAGAATGTAACTAAGCCCAGCAAAGAGATCTCTAATCTAAAATCTAAATATTGGGAAAGAAATATCTGTTGTAAATGGCAATCTCTGTGTTCACCTTGAACTGTGTCTTCCCTTTGTTAAACTGGAAGAAACTTTCTGCAGGCAGGGAGGCTTTCCCAGCTAGCTTTGTTCTTCCTGCATCCCGTGCTGCTCCCCACTCTTACACCCCAAGTCAAGCCCTTCTCATCCACAAAGACTTATCTGACCTCCCCTCCCTGGTCACCTCAGATTTAATAGACACTGAAATGGATACCTCTTTTTTGTTTTTATCAATCTCTGATCGATTTCTCCTTTAAATAATGTAACTAGCAGATGAGTGTGGTGTGTGTGTGTGTGTGCTCCTGTAATCCCAGGGCTTGGAAGACTGAAGCAAGAAGAGCGTAAATTTAAGGTCATTCTCGGCTATGATGTGAGATCTTATCTCGAGTGGATTAACAAATGAATGATGGGGATGAGTATGTAAGCGATTCATATTTTGGTTTATGACTGCATACTGAGAAAGCCGTTTATTAGCATTGTGAAAAGAACCTTGGCATCAGAGTTTAAGACAACGATTCAAGGCTTGCCTTTGGCACGTGCTTTATAGCTAGCTTTCTCAGGGCTGTGACCAGCACTGCAGAAGACAATGGTCAGGGAAGGAAGGGCTCATTCTTGTTCATAGTCGGAGGAATAGATGAAGAAGGACCAGATGAAGGCAATGGACATTATTTAAGAAAGGTTATATAACGGCCATTGGTGTTCTAGTTCTAACTCTGTCATAGATTAATTTTTGTTTGCTTTAGTGGTAGACAAGTAGATAAAATATGTTTGATACTGAAAAGTGTAAAACTTAATGTAAAACAGGCTTCTATGCTGGCTTGGAACTGTATATGTGTTTGTTCGATTGTATAGACTCTGGTTAATTTGGGTGTGTGGTGTTTTTATTTATTTGTTCTCACGGAATAAAGTTTATATAAATTTTTAAAAAGAATATGGATTTAGAATTGACTTGAACAACTCTACAGAGGACATGAAGCATCAGTGTTCCTGGTGTCAAAGCCTTTGTGAGAACTCAAACCTCTCCTCTCTTCCACCCTCTAATGCTCAGCTATGATCTCCTACAATCACATCTACACTGATTGCATGCTTATTATGATTCATACTGTCCTCTAGAGGTATGATGCTCCTCTCTTGTGTTACACTTGTCTATGCCGTGGGATATTTGTTTAGTGATGTAACGATGTGTTACCTCCTTTTATGTTGCAATTTGTTTAACTCTGTGAGGCTGTGTTACTTTGCCTGTCTAAAACACCCATTTGGTCTAATAAAGAGTTGAATGGCCAACAGCTGGGCAGGAGAGAGAAATAGGCAGGGCTGGCAAGCAAAGAGAATAAACAAGAGAAAGGAAGGAGAAGAGGGAGGAGCAGGGAAAAAAGGGTGAGGAGAGGAGGATGGCAGGTGCCAGCCACCCAGCCACACAGTCCCTGAGGGAATAAGAAGTAAAGGGAGGCATATAGAACAGAGAAAGGTAAGAGTCCAGAGGCAAAAGATAGATGGGGTAATTTAAGTTAGGAAAAGCTGGCTAGAAACTAACCAAGCTAAGGCAGGGCATTCATAATAAGTAATGAGTCTCAGCCTCCCAGTGCCCTGCTTGGAGCCTCCTGAGGACTGGGGACTGGGCATGAGGTAACCCATCCCAGCAGACCAGCCCAGCCAGAGTTTGCCAGTGCCCTAGTCCCACCACCACCCACTAGAAGAGGAGAGCAATCGGAGTACTGGACCTGCTTTCACCCCTGGAAAAGAACCTTGTTCCATACCCACCAGGAGAGGGGGAAACACCACTGCTATGCACTAGAAGAAGGGATGGGTAGACGACAGTATAAGAACACAGTCAACAACAGAAAGATCATTATGATGCCATCAGAGTCTAGGGACTCCACACCAGCAAGACCTGAACGTCCCCATACAGATTAACCAAAAAACAACTTCATTAAGAAGACAGAGACCCTCAAAGAGGTAATGAGAAAATCACTTAAGGAAATTGAAGAAAAGACAAACCAAAGTTGCAAGAAACAATTCAAACAGTACAAGGTTTGAAAGCTGAAATATAGACAAAAAACAAACAAACAAAAACAAAAACCACACAGTCTGAGGGAATGCTGGAAATAGAAAATCTGGGTAAAACTATCAGCAACTGCAGATGCAAGCTTAACCAACCAAATACAAGAGATGGAAGAGAGACTCTCAGGTGTTGAAGATACACTAGGAGAAAACATTCATTGACCAAAGAAAATCTTAAGTCCAACAAATCACTAAATATCCAGGAAATATGTTACACGTGAAAAGGCCAAACCTAAGAATAGTAGGTATAGAAGAAGGCAAAGAAACCCAACTCAAAGGTGCAGAACATATATTCAACAAAATTATGGAAGAAAACTCTCCCAATCTGAAGAAAGACACGCCAATGAAAGTACAAGAAGTTACAGAACACTAAATAGAGTGGACCATAAAAAAAAGTCCCCTCACCACATAATAATCAAAACACCAAACATACAGAATAAAGAAAGAACATTAAGAGCAGCAAAGGAGAAAGGCCTAGTAACATATAAAGGCAGACCTATCAGAATTACACCTGACTTCTCCATGGAAACTCTGAAGGCCAGATGGTCCTGGATAGATATTCTACCAACACTAAGAGATCACAGTTGCCAGCCGAGATCACTATACCAGCAAAGACTTCAATCACTATAGATGGAGAAACCAAGATATTCCATGACTAAACCAGGTTTAAACAATACATATCAACTAATCCAGCACTACAGAAAGTTCTGGGAGGAAACCTCCAGCCCAAGGAATTGAACTACACCCACAAAAACATAGGCAATAGATAATCCCACTTTACCAACAGCCAAAAGAAAAATGGGGAAAATCCACACATAATACCACCACCAATAAATCCAAAACAAACAAGAATTCACAATCAATGATCATTAATATGCCCTCAATATTAATGGTCTTAACTCACCTATAAAAAGACACAGGCTAAAAGAATGGATGTGAAGACAGAATAGATCCTTCTGCTGCATACAAAAACACACCTGAACTTCAAAGATAGATGTTACCTCAGAGTTATAAGGGTTGGGAAAAGATTTTCCAATCAAATGGACCCATGAATAAGCAGCTGTAGCAATTCTAATATCTAACAAATTAGACTTTAAAATTAATCAAAAGAGATGAAGAAGGCCATTTTTTATTCATCACAGGAGAAATCCATCAAGATGAAGTCTCAATTCTGAACATCTATGCCTCAAGTACACATTCCTAAAATGCACCCACATTCCTAAAAGAAACATTACTATTACTCAAATCACATATAAAACCTCACACACTTATAGTGGGAGATTTCAACACCCCATTATTGACACTAGACAGGTCCACCAGACAGAAACTTAACAAAGAAACAAAGGAAATAACAGAATTTATGACCCAATTGGCTTTAACAAACATTTATAGACCATTCCATCCAAACACAAAAGAATATACTGTCTCAGCACCACATGGAACCTTCTCTAAAACCTTCTCTAAAATCGACCACATACTCGGCTTTATAGCAAACCTCAATAGGTACAAAACAAAACAAAACAAAAACAAAGAAACTGGAATAACCCCCAGTATCTTATCAGACCACTGTGCTTTAAAGTTAGAATTCAACTTAACACAAAGTGCAGAAACCCTACAAACTCATAGAAATGGAATGATGCACAATTGCACCATTCCTGGGTCGAGGAAGAAATAAAGACTTCCTAGAAATCAATGAAAATGAAGACATAATATACCCAAATGTATGGGATACTTTGAAAGCAATACTAAGAGGAAAGTTCATAGTACAAAGTGCCCACATGAAGAAACTGGAGAATAGCCACACTAAAGAATTAATATCACAACTGAAAGCTCTAGAACAAAAAGAAGCAAACTCACCCCAGAAAAGTAGATGCCAGGAAATAATTAAATTGAGAGCTGAAATCAATAAAGTAGAAATTAGGAAAACAATACAAAGAATTAATGTAACAAAGAGTTGGTTCTTTGTGAAAATCAACAAGGTAGACAAACCTTTATCCAAACTAACCAAAAGGCAGAGAGAGAGAACATGCAAATTAACAAAATCAGAAATGAAAAGAGAGACATAACAACAGGCACTAAGGAAATCCAGAGAATCCTCAGGGCATACTTTGAAAACCTATACTCCACAAAATTCAAAAATTTAATGGAAATGTACTATTTTCTGAATAGATATCACTTACCAAAATTAAATCAAGAACAGATAAGCAATTTAACCCCTACTGAAATAGAAGCAGTCATCAAAAGTCTCCCAACCAAAGCAAACAAACAAACAAACACACAAACAAAAAAAGCCCAGGGCCAGATGGTTTCAGTGCAGAATTCTACCAGAAATTCAAAGAACAGCTAATACTAATATTCCTCAAAGTATCCACACAATAGAAGCAGAAGGGCCATTGCCAAACTCTTTTTACAAAAATGCAATTACCTTGATATCGAAGCCACACAAAGACACAACTATGAAAGAGAACTACAGACCAATATCCCTCATGAACAATGATGCAAAAATACTCAATAAAATACTGGCAAAGTGAATCTAAGAACACATCAGAGAAATCATCCACCATGATCAAGTAGGCTTCATACCAGGGTTGCAGGAATAGTTCAACATATGAAAATGCATGAACGTAATCCACCATATAAACAAACTGAAAAGGAAGATGCTGAAAAAGCCTTTAACAAAAATCCACCACTCCTTCATGATAAAGATCTTTGAGAGATCAGGGATAGCAGGAACATACCTAAGCATAATAAAAGCAATATACAGCAAGCCAACAGCCAACATCAAACTAAATGGAGAGAAACTCAATGTGATTCCTGTATAATCAGGAACAAGACAAAGCTGCCCATTCTCTCCATATCTCTTCAATATTGTACTTGAAGTTCTAGCTAGAACAATAAGAAAACAAAAGGAGATCAAGGGGATACAAATTGGAAAGGAAGAAGTCAAACTGTCTCTATTTGCAGATGACATGATAGTTTACATAAGTGACCCGAAAAACTCTACCAGGGAACTCCTACAGTTGATAAACACCTTCAGCAAATTAGCAGGATACAAGGTAAACTAAAAAAAAATCAGTAGCCCACTAGACAATAAATGGGCTGAGAAAGAAATCAGAGAAACATCACCCTGTACAATAGCCACAAACAACATAAATTATCTTGGGGTAATGCTAACCAAACAAGTGAAAGACCTATGTAATAAGAACTTTGAGTCTTTAAGAAATTAAAGAAGATACTAGAAAATGGAAAGACCTCTGATGCTCTTGGATAGGTAAACATAGTAAAAATAGCAATCTTGCCAAAAGCAATCTACAGATTGAATGTAATCCCCATCAAAATCCCAGCACAATTCTTCACAAAACTTGAAAGAAAAATACTCAACTTTATATGAAAAAACAAAAGACCCGGTATAGCCAAAACAACCCTGTACAATAAAGGAACTTCTGGAGGCATCACCATCCCTGACTTCAAGCTCTATTAAAGAGCTTGGTATTGGCACAAAAATAGACAGGTAGACCAATGGAATCAAATGGAAACCCCCGATAATAACCCACACACCTACGAACACCTGAGTGTTGACAAAGAAGCTAAAATTATACAATGGAAAAAAGAAAGCATCTTCAACAAATGGTGCTGGCATAACTGGATGCTGGTGTGTAGAAGACTGCAGATAGACCCATGTCTATCGCCATGCACAAAACTCAAGTCCAAATGAATCAAAGACCTCAACATAAATCCAGTCACACTGAAACTCTCAGAAAAGAAAGTGGGAGGTACCCTTGAACGAATTAGTACAGGAGACCACTTCATGAACATAACACCAGTGGCACAGACACTGAGAACAACAATTAACAAATGGGACCTCCTGAAATTAAAAAGCTTCTGTAAGGCAAAGGACACAGTCGACAAGCAAAACAGCATCCCACAGAATTGGGAAAGATATTCACCAACTCCACATCTGACAGAGGGCTGATTTCCAAAATATACAAAGAACTCAAGAAGCTAGTTACCAAAACATCAAATAATCCAATTAAAAAGTGGGGTACAGAACTAAATAGAGAATTCTCAATAGAAAAGTCTAAAATGGCTGAAAGACACTTAAGAAAGTGCTCAGCATCATTAGCCATAAGGGAAGTGCAAATTAAAACAACTCTGAGATGTCATTTTACTCCTGTCATAATTGCCAAAATAAAAAAATACCAAAACAGTTTATGCTGGAGAGGATGTGGAAAGGGGAACACTCCTCCACTGCTGGTGGGAGTGCAAACTTGTACAGCCACTTTGGAAATAAGTATGGAGGTTCCTCAGGAAAATGGGAATCAGTCTACCTCAAGATCCACCCTTAGGCATATACCCAAAAGATGCATGTTCATACAAGAAGGATGTCTGCTCACTGTTCATAGCAATATTATTTGCAAAAGCCAGAACCTGGAAGCAATCTAGATGCCCCTCAACTGAAAAATGGATGGAGAAAATGTGGTACATTTACACGATGGAGTACTATTCAGTGGAAAAAACAATGGAATCTTGAAATCTGCAGGCAAATGGATGGAACTAGAAGAAACCATCCTGAGAGAGGTAACCCAGTCACAAAAAAAGACAAACGTGGTTATGTACTCACTCATATGTGGATTTTAGACATAAAGGATCACCAGCCTACAATCCACACCATCATAAAAGCTAGGAAATAAGGAGGACCCTAAGATAGACATATATGGCTCCCCTGAGAAGGGAAAAGAGACAATATCTCATGAGAAAATTTAAGCATGGAGGGAGAAGAGAGGGAGTTAGGAGAAAAAGAAAGGGAGAAGAGGAGGGGAGGGGAGAACATGAGGGAGCAGGAAGATTGAGTCAGGGGAAGAAATATGGAGAGCAAGAAAAGAGATACCATACTAGAGGGAGCCATTATAGGTTTAAAGATAAATCTGTCACCAGGGAAATGTCTAGAGATCTACAAGGATGAACCCAACTAACAATCTAAGTAATAGTGGAGAAGATACCTTAAATGCCCTTCCCTGATAATGATATTGATGACTACCTTATATGCCATCCTAAAGCCTTCATCTAGTAGGTGATGGAAACAGAAGCAAACACCCACAGCTAAACCCTGAGCCAAACTCTTGGAATCCAGTTGCAGAGAGGGAGGAGTGATGAGCAAAGGGGTCAAGATGAGGCTGGAGAAACCCACAGAAACTGCTGACCTGAATATGGGGAACTCATGTATTCCATTTTGATAGCTGGGAAACCAGCATAGAACCGACCTAGACATCCTGAATGTGGGTATTAGTTAGAAGGCCTGGGCAGTCTTTGGGGTCTCTGGTAGTGGATCAGTATTTATTCCTAGTATAGGAATGGACTTTGGGAGCCCATTCCACTAGAGGGATACTCCCTCAGCCTAGACACATGGGGGAGGGCCTGGGCCCTGCTCCAGATGATATGACAGACTTTGAAGACTCCTCATGGAAGACCTCACCCTCCCTGGGGAGCAGAAAGGGGATGGGATGGGGGCTGTGGGGGTTCAGGGGAGGAGGGGTGGGTGAGGGAACTTGTATTGACATGTAAAACAAGTTTGTTTCAAATTTAAATTAAAAAATATTATCATAAAAAATAATAAGTCTCCATGTATTTATTTGGGAGCTGGGTGGTGGGTCCCCAAAGGGTCAAAGAGAAAGATAACCCAGCCACACCCCTCAAGTGCTCTTATTCCAATTTCAGAGGGCTGTTATTGAAAATGGAGAGAAATACAACTTGACTGCTAGAGAAATCTGGCAAGCAGGTGACCCGGGCTAAGAGCAGCCACCGTAATGCATGGTTTCTCCACCAAACCTGCCCACCATTCTGTCAGCCAGACGCTAGGAATAGATGGACATCCTACACGTTTCTGCGCTTTGCACCTTAAATCAACGCCGTCATCACACGCCAGGGCTGCCCGAATCACTGTCACGGGTAGAGAGTGAGGATGCTGAGTGACAGAGCATGTACGCTTAGGTATGCAGGGTGGGGCTCTGGGGTGGAAAAAGAAGACTGATGAGGCAGACATGAAAGAGGAGAGCAAGGAGTGGCCTGTAGTTGGCCGTCACTATGAGTGTAGGGGTTTTCACTTAGGTGTCCAGTTTGTCACACTAAGGGGAGAGGTGCTAGCAGGCCAGGATGGATTCTGACTATGTAAGAACTCTGTGTATTATATTTGCTGACTTTTGTGAAAGCAGATCTGTCATAAGAGAAAGAGTCCATTTAAGAAGAGCAGCGGCTTATCTTCTCCCATAAAACCCGTGGAGCCCCCCTGTAGTCTAGCTACTGTTTGTAGGACCCGTCTACCCTGACTACAGTAGACCGCTTTTGCATAATTGAGTTCTGACTCTTGTGCTGGCCTTGTGTGTGTGTGCACGTGAATGTTAGTATGTTGACCATGTCTCAGGCATGAGCTGTGTGTGTGATCACCATTCTAAGTTAGAAAGAGACATTGAAGTAACAATAATATACACAAAGAAGGTTCACATTCCAGCGATGTTTGCCGTCCCTCTAACAGCCTTAGTCAGGAATCCTTTCTACACAAATGAAGGTAACAAAGCTGAGATGGAAAAAGAATTTATACTCCCAGAGCTGAAGCTATAAACACAGACAACTAACTGCAGCTCTCACCAGATAGAAAATAAATATATAAAGCACCACCACCACCACCACCACCACCACCCACACTGCTTGTGGAGGGTGATCCTTGTAACTTGTTGAAAAGTTTGAGGTGTTAGGATGCTAAGGTCTATGAGTCTTGCTTAAAGAAAATAAGAGCAGAGAAATTCTACTCTGTTTTCCCACCAGAGCAGTGTATGCATGGAGGTTGTATTTATGTGGGGAGAAATAAAACACATAGCCTAGTGCTTAGATATTCTCTTTAGCTGTTAAAAAAAAAAATTGAAGTGGAGAATATCTTCCTTACTCATGAAGCGTCAGGGGCAGATGAAGGCACTGCTGACTGAACTTTAATTACCCTGGTTGAGAAGCTAGAGGTTGGTGCCTTCATTGATTTTAGTTAGAACTGGGATCTCATCTTTCTCTTTAACGCCACCATGCCCAGAAACGACTCTGGGAACAGCCATTTAACAAGAGGAGAAACAGAATTTTGTTTAGAAAAAAAAAATCAAAGAAGTAACTCCCCAATGGTTCCCACAGCTCTTTGGAGAAGCCCAGGCAGCCACAATACGTTTATCACACTGTTGATGGAGACAACAAAGAAACCACCCAAGGGTCTGTGGGAATCGGGCCCCACAGGGTAGGGGAGATGGGGGCTTTCTGGGAGAAATTCCCAGGCAGCTTGTGTAAGCTTAGTCCTAAATGAGACTAGTGGGAATTTCCAAAGGAGACGGCACTTTGGGGGGGGGGGCCAGGGCAGGGCAGGGCAGAGGAATGGGAAATCTGTTGCTTTTGGAGTGAGGTTGGCGATGTTTCTTTTGAGCTCAGGGACCCTCCAGTTGGACTGGCTTCTTGGGGTTATAAATGATTAATTCCCGCAAGGAAATGAAGCAGCGCCTCCCTGTTGAGCTTTGTATCGGGGTTCTTATGAATTTGCTTAAAATATTATGTGGGCTTAGTGTAGCCAGCCAGGAACTGAGCTGCAGGAGCCAAGATGAGGGTGGTAACTCCGCCAGCAGGGGGTTGGGGGGCTGCAGGAGGAGAGCCTGCCAAGCAGACAGAGGCGGGCTGGAGCTATATTAGCACAGGAGAACCCCGCTCATCCGAGGGCGCCCCGAGAGTACGCGTGCTGTTGTGTGCGAAATGAGTCTCAGTCGCCTCTTTCCGTCAAACGGAGCACGTATTGTTTCTTCGAGGGCGGCGAGACACATGGGGGCTGAAGATGACAATGAGGTCTGTTTGCTTTTTAGATTCAATTTGGCCCAGCGAAACTGGATAAAGCTCCAGTGGGCTGGGAGGCAGGAACAAAGATGCTGCTCCAGTCCCCAAATGTCACGAGGGAAAAATGTAGAGAAGGGAGGGAAAGAGAAGAGATAGATAATAGTTAGAGTGGATGGATGATAAGTAGATAATAGACGGTACATGATAAACATAGATTGTGATAGTAGGCGTGTAGACAATAAATAGACATATGATGTATAATGATGCTATGTAGGCAGATAGATAATTGATAAAGAGTTGGCCAGTGATGGTAGATAAATAATATATAGTATGTCAATGACAGTGGACAGATAGATGATAGCTAGATATGTGATAGAAGGTAAGCAGGTATTTGGGAGATAGATCTGATAGGCAATAGATAAATGATAGAGATAGATGATAGAGACTGATGACAAATACATGATAGACAGATAATAGACAACAGATTGATACATCATGAACAGACAGATGTATGATAGATGTGAAACATATAATTGATAGTAAGCAGGTGGGGTGATAGATGGGTGACAGTCCACACCATCTGTGTTAGCATTCCATGCTAGCTTCACTGGTTTTGCCCAGAGAGTATGTGTAACACCAATAAATAAATGACCCAGACACTGATATTGGGGTCCAAGCTAAAAGCTGAAGATCAGAAAAGCAAAGCATCTAGCCACTAACTTCTTACCTCTGATACACACAAGTCTCAAACTGCTGCCTCTCCTTAGCGTGGCTGGAGCATGAATGCCTCTCTGAGACCTTGCTTCTGTCTTATACACTTCCCTAACGTTGGGATTAAAGGTATGAGCTATAATTCTCTTTCAGACTGATTCACTCTTGTGTAGATCTGGGTATCCTGGACTCACAGAGATCCGGCTACCTCTTAATCCTGAGTCCTGGGACTAAAGATCTGTACCACCACCTCCTAGCTTCTGGCTGCTGGGATTAAAGGTGTGTATCACCACTGCCTGATCTCCATGGCTTGAGGATGTCTTTGCTTTTCCGAATCCTCAGTCAAGCTTTAATAAATCATAGATAAAATATATCACAAGTTCGTATATTTCCACTTCAACTTATTGTGTCCTTGACTTCTACCTTCATCCAGCTTTCCAAGCATGAACACTATCAACAGCTTTGGCTTTGGGTTTCTCATATTCTATTGGGATAGAAGCACTGATAGGGGCCACAATCTGGTGCGGATGCAAGAACCGTGCCGGGGAGCCCTAGTGGGTCAGAACACAATGTACGCCCACTCCGCACCGAGCTGAGAGCGGCAGGTATGTCCTACCCAGCAGCAGCAGCAAGGCCTCCCCTCTTTCCTTCCCATATGCTCTTTCGTGCTCTCCACTGGGCAGCCTGAACTGAGAGTGCCCCCAGCTTCTGCGAGGCCCCTGAAGGGCCACCTCCCCCCGACTGAGCCAGCAGGAGCTGCCCTGCTGTCTCCACCGGGAATTTTTCCTGGCTCATCCTCCAAGCCCTATGCACAACATACACAGTGTACCAGTGCGAGAGGCAAAGCCAGTTCTGAGGCCATCATTCCAGAGCGGCTCCTCACTGGCCCCCCCCACACACACATACAAACACACACACACACACCCCAACAACTCCACACCCTCAACAAGGAAAGGACCAGAGCTGCTGAGGGTGGCATTTTCCTCACCCCCAGCCGGGGTGAAGCCCACGCTCACCCATGCTCACTCTTCTCGTAAACACAGACTGAGAGGTTCTTGTTTTCTGGAAGGAGACAGGGTGAAGTCTGGACTCTTGCCTTAAGCCATCGTGGAGGGAGTTTCCCTCCTGGAAAAGAGCATCCTGCCAGCCAGGGTTGGCATCACAAGTACTAGAAACTGATGTTTCCAACCGAAGTCTCCTTGCCTGAGACATTTCCCCCATTTGGTCCTGCTTCAGGAAAGCCAGTCTTTGGTTTGTGGGAGTCCAGGAGGGTAAGCTTTCCTGGCCTGGTGATCCAGAGATGAAAGACACCTGTGAGATTCCTTGGAGACATGTCCCAGCCCCACAACAGCCCTGAGTATTTGTAATGACTGAGGAGTGTTTGTTTGCTACAGGCTCAAAAGCAATGGACCTAGCTGATCATCAAAACCTCTGCAACCATGAGCTAAAACCAACCCTTTCTCCTTTCAGCTGATAGTACACAGGAAAGTCCCCAGTGATTCTCTTATTCACTTTACTGATCCCATTTTTTTTCTCACAGCAATTAAAGCGAGCCAGGCAATGGTAGCATGTGTCTTCAATCCCAGTACTCAGGGAGGCAGAGGCAGGCTGATTCCTGTGAGTTTGAGGCCAGCCTGGTCTACAGAGTGAGTTCTAGGACAGCTAGAGATACACAGAGAAACCCTGCTTTAAAAACAGTCCCCTCGCCCCCCCCTCCACAAAAAAAAAGTGAAGCTGAAATGAGTTTATAAGTTTTTCAGTCACAGGGTATAGTCTACATGCACGATGTGCTTAATAAACAGCATACAGAAGTCTAAATGGCCCCACCAAAGCAGCAAGGACTGCTATCGTTTATGTTTGGCTCCTACATGACCAGAATTCTCACCATGAAGAATTTAAACTCTAAGAGGAAGCAAAATCCCAAGGAAATGTTTCCAGTGCCTCTCTCAAAATGAATACAGATTGTATTTTTAAAAACTAAGGAAGAACGCACAGAAATATTAACTCCCAGATCAACGAAAGAAAAAAAAAAAAACAATAACAACAACAAAAAAGAAAGCTTTACTCATCTCGCCTGACTCCGTCAGTGTAGAAAGAGGACTCAAGGTTCATGGGGAAAATCCCTCAAGACTTAGGGTAGACACAAAGTGATTGCTGCTGTTTCTGTCCCTCACCCCTTTTCTTTGACCTCAGCACAAAGCTTCCTCTCTCGACAGAGTTGCTAAGGTCACACGGTCTGAAAGCCGTCAAAGAAATGAAGCCAAGAGTTTAACTTACTTTATCTCACTGCTGTGGCAAAGTAGCAGGCAGAAAACAACCTAAGGGAGGCAGGCTTGTGTATGTGGGACTTGGAGTTCAGAGGGCGCGGTCCATTCTGGCAGAGAAGCGATGGAGGCAGCTGCAGTCAGGAAGCAGAGAGTTGAATGTTGATGCTAAGTCCTTCTCTCCTTTATGTCCACCCCAGGACTCCAGCCTGTTCAAGGGAACCCACCTACAACTAGTGTGGGTCTTCCTGACTCCATTATCCTAACCCAGATAATCCTTCCCACACACATCTTCTAAATGGTTCCAGATGCTCTCAAGTTGAGGATATATAACCATCTCAGCACGAGGGAGAAAAGTGAGGAGGGTACCAGGATGTTGGTGTCTGAGGGACAGCCAATGGCTTGAGCAGGGAGACATCTCCCGCCTTGTAATAAAGTAAGGGCAAGAGGAGAAACTCTGCCTTTCTTGGGTAATTCCTGTGCGAATGGCAAAGGTGTCGTCAGATGAAGACGACCCTGCACTCCTTGGGATGGCAGAGAAGATAAAAATAGCAGACATGGGAATTGAGAAGGGCATTTCCAGACCATGTAATCCAGGACTTCACAGAAGGGAACACCCAAATCCATTAAGAGTTCTGAAGAACACTCGAAAGAACCTGGAACTCAGAGGAGTGGGTCTGTTATTTTCTTATTTTGGGGGATTTTTTTGTGTGTTTGTTTGTCTCTTCTTCTATTGAATGATGAGTTTGAATAATGGACCAACATGCCTCAAGTCTTGTGTAACTTTCCCCAGAATCATAAGGGTCTTCAAGGTTCTGGTTTTCGGCGTAAGCCCTGATTGTGAGATTCTAGAAGTATAACTGAACAGTGGTTTAGGCCGTTGTTACAGTTTGGCTTGATGTCCCCAGTGTTTCCGAAATATGTAAGCAACATATTTTTATTGGTAAATTGGATTTTAATTTATGTTTATACTTTGCAGCTGATGCATTGTGAGACTAGTAGTTTTCATAATTGGAGAGATTCAAGACACCAGATCTTCTAGTATATAATTTTTTATGTAGACCCGAATGCCCTCAGACAAAACAAGAACCCAATTTAGCCACTCACCAGCCACAAAGGCATCTGGGCCACATAATATTTTTCTCTTGGGTCTGGATAACTGTTTCTTGGACTTGTTTATTTTATCTGGAAAACACAACTTACAAGCAGCATTTGGGATTTCAGAGGTTCCTATATTTGCCCCAGAGTCTTCCTCCAGTAGGTGATGTCCAAATGACTCATCTTCAAAGTCAAACATTTGAGTCTGTTGGCAGAGACTAAAACTCGAGATTCTCTGAATGCTGTCTGTATCCAACAAATCCCACAATCTGGGGATGTGGGGCACGGGAAACTGTGTGAGTTTTTCCCAAGCCCACCAGGTTGCTGGGGAGAAAACGAAATTTTGTAGCCAGCTGTGGCATGCTCAGTCCTGGGGGGCAGCGGGGGACTTGGAAGGAGTGTGGAACTTGTTTGCCTTATTTAAAAGAGTTCCCTGTAAGAACTAAGGGTGGAGTCAAGACCAAGGAGAGGAGGGTGTGTGTGTGTGTGTGTGTGTGTGTGTCCCTTGTATAAAAAGTGTGGCTGTAAACAAGTAATTTCTGATGACGTATCTTTTCCAAGAGTCCTCACAGCTGGAGGCTCACTGGAGATTGGTGAAAACCTAGGAGGCTGTTTTCTGGGGGGGCTCTGAGACAAGCCTGATGGTGATGGCCTCACTCACTCACTCCCAGAAGGCCTGGGTAGCTTAGAACAAGTGAAGAAATGACACTGAGAGGCTCTTCTTGAGCACAGAACCATGTGAATCAAGACTAGGACAGCACAGCGCAACTTGACCTGCAGCACTGAGAAGTCCAGGAGTTACGGCTTTCAATCTTTTGCCTGAGGCATCGATTCCTTTATCATAGGATACCTGGAAGCTGACCACCTGCCAAGCCCACAGAAACTGCCACCATGAATGTTAGCAGCTTGGACCCAGATTCCAAAGCTGATTTATTGCATTGATCCTTCACTGTGAAGACGTAACTCAACACACACACACACACACACACAAAGTTTTCAAGGGGCAGAAACAACTGTGTGTCATAAATGCATGCTAAGATGACGAGAGGTAAGGCCCTTCCAAAACACTACTTAAAGAATTGGTGACTCCAAGCATACCCAAATCTCTGGGTCTCAGCATCCATCTCTCTCTTTCCTCCATTCTCTAGTGTGCGCTTGATATGTGTTCCTCTGGATCCACATGTGGGTAGGTGAACAACACATGTGTGTGGAGGCCAGAGGTCATCCCAGCATGCGATTCTTCAGATACTGTTCACCTCGTCTTTTTAAAATTAATTTTTATTTTATTTATATTAAACTTAAAATCACATACCAATCCCAGTTCTCTCTGCCTCCCATTTTCCCACTGTTGTCCTAGTACCCAAACCACACAAAGACCCAATTAAGAAAGAGAATTACAGACCAATCACCCTCATGAACACTGATACAAAAGCACTCAATAAAATACTGGCAAACTGAATCCAAGAACACATCAGAAAAATAAACCATCCACCATGATCAAGTAGGCTTCAGCCCAGAGATGCAGGGATGGTTCAACATATGAAAATCCATCAATGTAATCCACCATATAAACAAGCTGGAAAAAATAACTACATAATCATCTAATTAGATGCTGAAAAAGCCCTTCAAAAAATTCAACACCCCTTCATGATAAAGGTCTTAGATCAGGGATAAAAGGAACATACCTAAATATAATAAAGGCAAAATATAGCAAGCTAACAGCCAACATCAAACTAAATGGAGAGAACCTGAAAGCAATTCCACTAAAATCAGGAACAAGACAAGGCTGTCCCTCTCTCTCTCTCTCCAGATCTGTTTACAGATACAGTACTTGAAGTTCTAGCTAGAGCAATAAGGCAACACAAGGAGATCAAAGGGACACAAATTGGAAAGTAAAAAGTCAAACTTTCACTATCTGCAGATGATATGACAGTTTACATAAGTGACCAAAAAAATTGAACAGAGAACTCTTACAGCTGATAAACACCTTTAGTAATGTGGCAGGATACAAGATTAACTCAAAAAATTCAGTAGCTCTTCTATATACAGATGATAAAACTGGCCGAGAAAGAAATCAGAGAATTATCACCTTTCACAATAGCCAGACAACATAAAATATCTTGAGATAACTCCTAAGAAAACAAGTGAAACACCTGTATGGGAATAATTTTAAAACTTTTAAAAGGAAATTAGAGAAGATATCAGAAGATGGAGGGATCTCCCATGCTCTTGGATAGGTAGGATCAACATGGAAAAAATTACAATCCTACCAAAAGCAATCTACAGATTCAATGCAATCCCAATCAAAATCCCAGCACAATTCTTCACAGACTTTGAAAGAACAATACTCGACTTCATATGGAAAAACAAAAAACCTAGGATAGCCAAAACAATCCTTTATAATCAATGAACTTCTGGAGACATCACCATCCTTGAGTTCAAGCTCTACTATAGCTCTATAGTAATAAAACACCTCGTCTTTTGAGATGGTCTCTCCCACTGGGACCTGAGACTCCCAGTTAGATGAATCTGGGTGACTAGTTTAGCTGGAGTTTCTTTCCAGCCTGGTCCCACAGCTGATCACCCCCAAATAAACACACAAAGACTTACATTAATTTATAAAGTGTTGGCCAATGGCTAGGGTTTTTTACTGGCTAGCTCTCTCTTAATTATTAACCCATATCTATTAATCTATGTATTTCCACATGACCTTCTCTTACCAGAGAACACCTGTTGCATCCTGTCTTCCCGGACTCTACATGGCGTCTCTCACCACTACTTCTCTTGCCTCTCCTCTCTCCCCAGAATTCTCCTTGTCTCCTAGCCCCGCCTATTTTCCTGCCTGTACTGCGCAGTCAGTGTTTTATTCATCAACCAATAAGAGAACCATGCAAACAGAAAGACATCCCTCATCAACTAGTTATCCTTTTTCTTCCAACCTTACTCCTTCCCCAGTGATGGAATTACAAACAGGCATCGTGCCTGGAGACTGAGGCACCATGATCTAGAGACTGAAGGCAGTTTTTCAAGTTTTAAAACAAACACTCTGACTGAGCTGTCTCCCATGTGCTCTTCATTCTTTCTTTATAAAAAGAGAAGGTAAATATAAGGAGAACGACTCCAATTATTTTTGCACTTTGTGAAACCGATTCTAGATCAGCCTGAAAGAAAAAACATGTAGACTTATTAAGAATCAGAATAGTGTTGCATACTCGAAATAAACACAAGGGAACTGGGCCTGGCAGCTCTTTCCCGGAATACTGGCACTTAGAAGGCTTAGGTAGGGTGGTTGACTCAATGTCTAAGCCAGCCTGAACTACATGGGGGACAGAGATGATGGAGGCAGAGGTAGAAGAAGGTATAGTCAACATAATGAATGCCTGTACATCTCCATCCGGGCCTTTGTGTTGATTTGAATGGGTATGACACCCATAGACTTATGTATTTGAATGCTTGTCCAATGGGGAATGGCACTGTTAGGAGGTGTGGCTTTGTTGGAGGGAGTGTGTCACTGTGGGGATGAGGTTTGAGGTCTCCTATGCTCAAGCTACACCCAGTGTGGTACATAGACTACTTGTGCTGTAGAGACTACTTCAGCTCCTTCTCCAGCACTGTGATGATGGACTAAACCTCTGAAACAAGCTATAAGCCACCCCCAATTAAATGTTTTCCTTATAAGAGTTGCTGTGGCCATGGTGTCTCTTCACAGCAATAAAACCCTAAGACAACCTTCCTTCCTTGTGGTATTCCAATTCTTTGCATCCACTTTGCAGTAAGTCCTTAATTTTTAACACCTGCTGTATTAGGGGACCATGAAGAGCTAAGGGGAAGATCCCTTAGTGCTGGCACCTTGAGCGCCTAGATGAACATCTAAGGTTTATAACTCATGAAACCCAAGACCTCCAAGGTCCACTCAAGACACCGGGGTACCACAGAGAGCATCTGACAGCTGTGATGGAGCCACTTGACAGTGATAGCTGCCATCATTCAAAAAGATGCAGCATGGGAGGAGATAACATGCACACATGCATACACTCACACACATGCATACACTCACACACACGCACACACACACACAATGGACTTCCTGCTAAAGTCTTACAATGAAGACTTACCATGGAATTAATACCAATAAGGTATTTCCAGTGTTTGACCCTAAACAAATACTACCTTAGCAGAGGACGGTGCCAGCTGGCCAACCTCAGTAACACCTTTTATTTTCTCATAACTACTTCTGGACATTAAAGTGAGTACTTGTCACTTTTGATCATAAACACAAAGCACAAACTCACTGTTTAGTATGGGGGCCTCAGTATTATGCCTGATAGCACACAGGAAGTATCATCAGTCGACGCAAATTTGCTAAAGAAGGGTCTGGATGCCGCCATCCAAAGCTATTCCTGGGGATGCCAGCTGTCACAGCAGGCTGTGCAGGATGAGTCTACATTGTCCCTTTACAGAGTGTGACTTTTCATCTGACTCAAAGGATGGGTCTGCTTGAACACCATTCTTTCTAAATTCGAAGTTTTTTATCTTAGTCACTGGTTATGACACGTAATTGATATTTATACCCAAGGAATCTGCTGTTTTATTTTATATTGCCATTTGTGGCATGTAGCGTTGGGTTAATACAAACAATGCTGTTAAAGTATGCCATGTATTAGACCATATTCCTTCCCTTTAGTCCTTTCCCTAATGCATGGGAAATAAGATTTTCACTGGGACTCAGTACAGGTTGAATGGGGTTTGGAAATTCACTTACATATGAAACAGATGACTGCCGCTCCACAGATGCCACCCGGATGCCCTCCACAACCCGATCAGGAAGCAAGAGCAAGCAGGGATCCGGGACGCTAGACCTAACCTTCCCAGTCATGTCTGCACCTGTGACTACGCCCAAATGGGCGTGGTCGGGCGTGGTCAATGCAACAGGTGAGGGCCACGTATCTCTACAGAATGTTCTGTTAGAGTCCTTTGGGCGTAGAGTCTTGTGGTTTTAGTTTCCAAAGAAACCTTCATACTGATTTCCACAATGATCTTTTTCCAAATATAAGATGTCTTCAAAGACCCTTATATTAAATAATAAAAAATTCAGCAACACAGCAGATATCAGTGATACTTGATGTAATCAATCAAGTGTCTGAAATGCTTGAGGCTTTGAGGACGTGATCTGCAAGCCCACCTCAGTGCCCCACAACACTTTTTTTTTTTTTTGAAGTTCTTTGAAACAAGACCTCTCAAACCCGCTTTTACTTTTTCAGATCTGGTTGCAAACCCTCAGCGAAAGTTCAACAGAAGGAGCAACGTGAAACTCCAGCTCTCCGGGTTGCTAACCATGGTTAGACAATGAAGCTGCAAAGGGAAATGTACAGTTTCTTCTTTTAAAAAAAAATAAATATAAAGAGGAGGAGGAGGGGGAATAAACCGGGAGGCCTCAAAGAGTATAGAAGACTTAACTTTGTAAACACTGTAATTGAGATTTGTGACATTTTAACTTGTCCCGAGACTCTTTTGATGCCGTTCCCGTTTTTAATTGGAGAGATTTATATTCTGAATGGGAGGTAATGAAGTTGAAAGGCCCACAATTCTGTAGCATATAAATTTAGCAAATGCTCAAACGAACCAAAGCAACTTGTTTGATTAATTTTTCCCTGTAAAAATATTTTTTCAAAGAAATGCACTCTGCATGGAAGTACAAAGGCAGAACCTGTGAAAATATTTAGTCTGAAATATTTATACATTTCATTATGAAAAAAAAATAATAAAATATATTCCAGAAACTTGCTATGAGGTTGGCCTGAAGAAAGGATACTCCCTTAGTTAAAAATATTTTAAACTACAAAGAAACATCAGTGTTGGGTGTCAATGATTCAAACTTAGAAAGATGGAATTCCAATTTGAAGGATTCTAGGGGCAATTGCATGAAAAGTTTAACAAGACACTAAGAGAAGACAGGTTCGTTGCTATAGTACATTGGTGGTAAAGATAGCCAGAACCCTAATTGTGGTGTGGATATTACCAAAAATAAATTTTAAGGAATGGAGAGATGGCTCAGCAGTTAAGAGCACTTGGCTGCTCTTGCAAAGGACCTGGGTTTAGTTTTCAACACCCACATGGCAGCTTGAGACCATCTCTAACTCCAGTTCCTTTGGACATAGCCCCCTCTTCTGGCCTCCACAGGTACTGCAGGCACACACACACACACACACACACACACACACACACACACACACACACGCACACACGCACGCACGCACAGCAAACACTCAAACACATAAACCATAAATAAGAGAGAGAGAGAGAGAGAGAGAGAGAGAGAGAGAGAGAGAGAGAGAGAGATGTAGTTTAGTGGTAGGATACTCACTTAGCAGTTACAGAGCCCTGGGTTTGATTCCCAACACCACACACAGAAACAACTTTAAATAAACAAGTGTTTAAACTGATTTTTATATACTCATACTCCACATGTAAATAAGTTCACTGTGTGTGTTAAGAAAAACATGGCATGCTATTTGTGTTTTACAGGATGGCTTTTTTTTTTTTCTGGAAAGTAGACTTTCAATAAAACCATTTCACAAGCACCATGAAATAATAAAATCAATTCTATGTCAATAAATACACATTTCAAAGGTTACTTTATTCAACTGTCTGTAGTATCCTTCTCACTTTCAAAACTGTCTAGTGGGGATTATTAATTATATGGAAATTGAAGTTAGAAACAACTTAAAGGAATCTTGAATTTTGCATGAGAAACATGGCAAAAAAAAAAAATCTAAAACATAATTACCAAAGACGAAATGAGGAGTGAGAATTGTGGATGGTGCAGTAGCTATCCGTATCTTCAGACCAAGAGAGGGCATCGCAGAATTATAGCCAACATCCAGGAAGAAATCATGCCATTTTAAGAGTACAGAAAATATGAAAAACGTCCCATCACTAATTTATGAGGCCAACATAACCTTGAAAACAAAACTCGACAAAGATGTGAAGAGGAAACATCAGAGGCCAACTTGACTCCCACGCAGAGAAGCAGGAGCATGAAACACTGAACTGTGCTGAGGTTAAACAGCCCAAGCCATTCCATTTATGCCAGGAAGGAAAAGCTGGTTTTGCTGCAGCAAATCCATCACCGAGGCTCATCACAGTAAAACAATGTCAGGGGAAATGATACCAATCAAAGCATTTGCAGAAAAAAATATCTGAAAAGGGCAATTGTGTTAAAGCCCCAGCTTAAGGTGGAATACAAGAAAATGTGTTTACTCTCATGGAGGTGCCTTCGGTCACCTGGGAGGACATCGAGGAATGCCATACTTAACGGTGATGAATCTGAGAGCTTTGTCCTTAAGGTCAGAAAGTGCAGTTAATTGAAAAACAACCCTGTGTCTGATTTTTCACAATTGATGTGATTACGTGCAAACGTGCGGTGATAGTTCACGTTACTTAAATTGCCGGGCAAAGATCCATAGGGAAAGAACCAACTGTGTTGAAGTTAATTGCAGCAAATGAAAATAGAAATCAAATGCTGGGTATAGCAGGCTGGGGGTAGGGGTTATGTGCACGTGTTTTTTTTGCGCACAGGTAAGTGTTCACATGAAGAGGCAAGGTTCTAATCTATCGCGTCACACCGTGTCCCTCTGAGATAGGGACTGACATTGAACCTGGAGCTAAGCTGGTGGACAGGAAGTCCCAGTGATCTTCCTGTTCGCCCTGAACAGCACTGACGTTACAGATACTTGTGGCCATGGCCATGTGTTTTAAGGGGGTGCTGGGATATATGGCAATCATCCTTGACCACTAAGACATCCCCCCATCCCTGGAAATTAAAATTTAAAACTGCTATCCATCATTTTCAAAACGTTAAATTTCTAGGGCTAAACCTAAGGAAAGCCTGGTAGAATCTTGATGCAGGAATTCCTAGAGAACTGGGGGCGGGGGAATGGGTGGGAATGAAAGCACCATGTTGTTAGGGCATCATTTCTCTCCACATTGGTCTTCGTGGCTCTGTGCAACTCCTTTCAAATCCCTAAAACGGTTCATGTAATTTTGGTGGATCACAAGTCGATTCTAAGATTTACATCAAAAGTTAAAGAAAGGCAAAGCTACTTATGACTGACTTGGAAAAATTGGGCAAGGGGATTCTCTCGCTCATTTATCACACTGCAAAATGGTAGTAACTCAGACATTGTGGTGTCTCGGGGATCAACAGACTGGCCAGTGGCGATGGGCATCTGGCGTGCGTGAGCTCTAGACTCACAGTGGGTACTGTGCCTCCCTGGGAAAATGATCATCATCTCCTTAAGCTGTGCTTGAAGTCCCAGGTACCCGGGAAACAGAAGACGCTCAAACCACACAAGTATCCATTCCAGCTGCAATGTTAATAAAGCCAAATAAGCTTTCTAAGTCATTGCACTGAAGAGAATGCTCACTACCTAAAGAGGGGAAGAATGTATGAAACATTATCATTGAAGGAGATTGCAAATATATTGAACCACATTAGAAGAAAATACATATTACTCAAAACCACAAAGAGGGTGAGAAAGACATGTCATGGGGGAGAGCATTTATGACAGAATCGTGAGGTCCTAAACATCTGTGATGGTCCATTTAGTGAAAGAATAGTCAGAATCAGGTCATAGAATTGGACAGTCGGCTGGCCATTGAACACTGAGAAATATGCAGCCAAGCCATCACCTAGGAAGTTCAAATCCACATCACAGTGTGGCAGCACTGCAATGAACTTGCAGGACAACAATGGCATGGCCAGTTCCTCACTGACAAGAATCACAGTGCAATGCAGAACTGGCCAGAACTGCGGTGAAGTGACCAGGACTGCAGTGCAAGTGACCAGGACTGCGGTGCAGTGACCAGGACTGCAGTGAAGTGACCAGGACTGCGGTGAAGTGACCAGGACTGCAGTCTGCCATCCAGGATGGTAGTGCACTGAACAGGACCTCTGTGTACCAGCCAGGATTGCAGTGCATTGACCAGGACCACAGCCCACCGGACAGATCATTGACAGGAGCTGGCGAGGTCATAGCAAGAGTGGGACTCGCTGCTGGTTAAAGTGTGAAGATGGGCAGTATCTGCTAAGTCTGAGGACACAGATGCTCCCCCATAAGCCAGACATGGCACAAAAAAGCAAGGGCACTTGAACCTCCAGACAGTTAAAACCACTATTTACCACGAATCACCAGAAAGCCTGTGCCAGTGCCTGGGTCTGGCAAGTTCATCTCTGGGAAAACAAATGAATTACAGCTACACACATCCCATAAAGAGACTCACAAATGCAATTTGATGGAAAGGCCGGATAGAATATGCAATGAAGTAGAGCGTGAGTATGGATGTGTGTATGTGTATATATATACACATACATAATACATACATACATACATACACACACATACATATGCATACATACATACTCACATACATGCACACACACATAATATATACATACACACATGCATACACATACATGCATACACACATACACACATACATGCGCACACACATATACATGCATGCACACACACTCATACATACATACACATACATATGCATACATGCATACATACACACACATACACACATGCATGCACACACACAACATACAGACATACACAGCTACATACATACACTGATGGAAGCAGAATTTCAGCTGAGGCCCGTTCTCCCCAGACTGACTACATTGTGTCAAGTGGACAGAAATCTAACCAGCACAGTGCATAGATTCGGTGGAGGGACGAGGACGTTTAGCTAGTGGGCTCCTCATGAATCACACTCATGGACACTGTCACACTTCCCATGTGTACATATTAGCCCATACCTTTCTGTTCTTGTTGGAGATGGGCTTAAATTAGCCTCCGAGTGCAAATGAAAGCTTAAAGAGCCCGACACACGGAATTTAAAGAGACAGAACCCAAGGCCAAGAAACTGAGTCACTCATGGTCTTTTCCACTTTGATTAGGAGAACGTGAACGTACTGTGTTCTTCTACCATAGGTGCTAGGTGGGAGCTGGAGGGAATGATTGCTGTGGGGTATGTAGGGCTGAGGCATGGCTTCACCCGGCAAAAAATTAGGAGAAGGAGCAGTCAGGACCTCCCTCACCACAGGTAACTCTACTGGATGTCAACATGGGGTTGTGGAAACAAAAGAGCTCTTTTTTTCTTTTTTTTTCTTTTTCTTTTTGTTTTTCTTTTTTTGTGCTTGTTTGTTTGTTGTTTGTATTTTGTTTCCTCCTGTATTTTTGGTAGAAGAAATTGAACCATGCCACTGATCACCCAAATTACACAATGAGTTTTGATTAAAATAACATGCCTGATTAGTTCGTTGATAGAGTTGTAGGTGTCAGAGGCCAAATAAGTACTAGGTTTTTGCCACACATAAGACTAAAATCTGGAGATCTTCAAGTAGTTTAAGCCCAATCAAAGCCCCAAAAACAGACATTTTCAGAACAAACAGATCAGGAGACAATTATTCACTTGACAAAAGTCTGTTTTTCTAAGGCCTCTATCATAGAATTCTTTTTGGAGTAACAGGATTTTCTGGTATATTTATGACTCATTTTTTTTTCCATACCAGGGACACAAACCAAGTGAAATATTGGGCCGGGTCAGACTGGGTTTGGAGAATATTTTGATGTTCTGATTTTGTTCCATTTCAATTTCCTTAGAGAAATGCGTAATATCAGTTGCAGCTCAACCTGACTCAACAAGGTCTTCCGAAGAGAGGGCATCTGAGCCCGGAGTGGACCTGTGGTCTGTTCACGGTGCCTTTGGAAGGATAATTCAGGGCTTCAATTTCTTGCAGGCTGGAATCTGCTAACGGAATTCTTCCTGCTCATGGATTGCTTCTGGCAAATGCTCTTGATTTACACCTAATTTTTTTTTTAGAAAAGAGATTTTTCTCTGCAGAAAATAAGGTCAACCTGAACCCCACGTGGGGCCCTCTGGGAAGAAACATCGGCTAAACCTGTAAGTGTTAACACGATGTGAATAACGTACACAGTGAGCAGTGCCTCGGCCCTTCTCAAAGGTGGTAAATGCAGGCACCATCGCTCCCGACTCCCGACGGTGACTTCTGACTTCCGGTAGTTTTCTCTAAATCATCCTTAACTTCTCCATTTCGCCTTCATTGAGAAACGCAGACCCGCACCTGACCCGTTGTTAAAGAGTCTGAGTACACAGAAAACCTTCACTTCCTGACACCGTTCTGCCCTGTTGCTTCTGCTCTTTCTTGTTTCCTGTCTTTTAAAAGACAATGAGGCAGCTATGGACTTTGACTCCCCAGCATTTGCTATCTTCATGTGTGTCAAGTAGTCCTTGCCTTATATTCTGATGCCTGAATTAAATCCTTGTATTCCTCCTATCAATCGTCACTAGCCACACATTTCTCTTTTATGAGAAGAATCTTCCAAGATGTGCTGACCAATATAGATGTTTAGTACCATCCACGCATCCTGAGTGACTTTGGGTGCTTATCACACATGCTGATGGAAAAGGACTGAGCACCAGCAGTTTGGAGGGTTGGTAAAGCCCGGTCACTGCTCCTCCAGTACGGGTCAACAGGGAGTCGCCCTGAAGAGACAGCACCTCATGCCGGAGAGCATGGGGTTTGGGGCCAGGAGTTTTGCATTTGAGTCTCAGCCTTAGGCATGCTCACTGTGTGTCTTTGTGGCACCTGCCTAGCCTAGCCCAAATCTGTGTCTGTGTATTTAACATGATTGTCAATGAACCACAATGAATGCCCAGGATGCTGTGGGTTTTTTTTTAACCTTATTTTGCTCTGTGAATGAAGTCCTGAGTTGTGAAAATGCATAGGTCTGGCATCTAGAAAGGATAGTGGTAGATAAACAGAAGGAGAAGGCAGACAGGATGTTTTTGCTACTCAAAAGTTCCCTATGGGACTTCAGACCCCATTTCCCTGGCCAGTGGTTTTTAACATAGGGCTGCCATCTCTATTCTGACAGCTAAGTGACAACAAGAATTTATTTGAGTCATCTGCATAGCGAAGGGTGATTGCCTCTGAAATTACTGGTAGATTTTTAAATCCTCCGTTGCTCCCACAGTGCATTTTAAAACCACAACTAGTCAAACTGAACGTTGTAGAAATAACACAACTACAAATAACAATTGTAGTATTGTTAACAATTATTCCAGTTCAAAACATTAAGTTCAAGTGGTGTCAAAAAGAGAGCTCCTACCTAATCAAAGCGTGCCAGATGTTCTTAAATCTGAACATCACCACTGGAACACCAGACATGATCAAAAGTCAACCTGCGTGCTCCTGTGAAAGGTTTGAAGAAACCAAAGGTTTCTTACACACAGACACAAGCAGGAGCCGAAGGTCTGTGACCATGGAGAAGGCTTTGCTTTGACATCCTGGTAAGGCAGTCAGTACAGGAGTCATGAGACTCCATCTGCTGGAGGTAGGATCATGGGTCTCCGTAAGAACTGTCATCCCACATGGGGGGACCTCATCAGAACCACCAACCAAGAACTGATACAAGCAGGTTCTTCCCTGCTGGTTGGTCTGGTCTCGCCGCCACGCCATCCCCAAATAACACGCAGAGACTCTGTATTTGATACAATGCTGTTGGCCGGTTACTAATTTCTTACCGGCTAGCTCTGTCTTAATGATTAACCCATTTCTACTATTCTAAGTATTTCCACATGGCTCATCTTACCGGCCAGAGCGGGTGGCGTCCTACCTCTCCGGGCTCTCCATGTTGATTCCTCCTTACTCCTTCCTCTTTCCTCCTTGTCTCCTAACCCCACCTACCTTGCTTTCCTATTGGCCAACAGTGCTTTATTCATTAACCAGTGTGAGGAACATATTTACAGAATAACATCTCCCATCAAAGAAGCACTCAAGTATTTGAAACACATAATGGTGATGAAAGGGATCGACAAGCATCAGTTACCAAAGTGACTGAGCATAGTCTTATGCCTGACGCCAGACTACATTTTCTGCTCATGACAATGGCCTCTGAGGTCTTGGAGATGAGTGTCCAGACATCTGACAAAGTGTCCTGTCACCGAGTCCACTCCAGCTTCCATCTCTAGGCTCTCAGTCAGATTTCATTTCAGATTTGATTCTTGTAAATTAGAAGACACATTTTAATTAAAACCCTATTATTTAATGAAAAAAAAGGTAACACAATGAGCTCTATTACAGAAAGGTATGAAAATTGGGAAGTGGAAATCACATCTCACCTCTTATGGATGATGACGGTCCTTGGCCTCCTTTCCTTTTCTTCTTAACACGGGCTTACACCGCTGTGGAGTGGGGGCCATTGATTGCTCTACACCCGCATCCCTGAGCTCTGTCCCTTGTGCTCCCGATCTTAGCTCCACGTCACCCTCTTTCTCTGTTGACATCTTGTGCATTCTTTATACTAAAAGAAATAAACGTGCTCTTTCACAGACATGACTGTCCCTCTCCCCCCGCCACAGAGAATCAGATGTTTCCTACGTCACAGCCTTTATTCACTTCTCTGACGCATACTCAGTATCACTTGCACTGTGAGGTGTTGGAATCTCATGCAGGGCAGGTAAGTGAGACTTCTGCAGGTCGTGGAAATGCTTCCATGCACTAACATGAAAAGCTGGAGGAAGGACAAGGAAAATGCACACAGGTTTGCAACAAGAGGCCATGCGGGATCCCAGCAGGGGATGAAAGAGGAAACAGTGAAAAAAAGAGTCTTCCTGACCTTTGGGGGATCCTTTTGAGCCTGTTTAACCATGGAGGACCCCAGATACGCTTGCCGACTCATTTTTCCCTTTGAACTGTAGTTCTTGAAGGCAAGACACAGACTATCTGCATGTACTTTCTCTTTCTCTGATTCCTTTTGTGGCTACTGAAGCTGCTTAGAACACCAGCTGGTCATTTCAATCATCTTCATGAATATTCAACTGTTTAGAAGGTAACATTAATGTTTTTCTAGGAGTCATCTTAATAAGAAAGATCGGTGGTGGCTTTGAACATGTCTCCAGCTTACTTGGATCAAGACTGAGCCAACCAGAAGACAAGAGCCTGCAATGGTTGCTCCTTCTCCTGGGCTAGGGCTTCATTTCCTATTGCTGATGTCTTGTCTTTTCTCCAAAAATTACTTTAAGAACACGTAGCTATTTTTGGCAGAGCTCTGTGTACTCAGAACTTTCTATCTGGCTGTGTATACCAGCCATTTTATTAAATACCAATGTTCCTAGTTTACATATCACCTTACATTTTAATGAGCAAACATATTCTCTCTTGTGATTCTCAAACCAACCTCTTCAAAGAAGCGAGATAATTGTTGTTGTGCCCATTATCTATGTGGAAAGCTGAGGTCATTAGAAAGAAGCTAGTATGTCAGAGTTCAAACTAGGTCTTCCCGCTGCCTGTTTCTCTTCCTCCCACGGCACCAGGACATATTACATCCTGGTACTTTTCCTCAAGCTTTACTCTGGAAACATCTAGAAAGCACTTGTGGGCTCAGGTTTCCTATGTACCACCATCCCTCTCTCTTTCTTGACCACATCCCTTCAAAATGCCCTTTGCAGATGTTGACCTCAGGGTGTCTCTGGACTTACATAACCTATTTGTTCTTCCCAGGGTAACCAAGTAAATTATAACAAATACAAGGAACAGCAGAGTGGGCAGACACAGATATGTGTTAGCCCATTAAATCATCCCCTCCCAAGAACAATGCTTTACAGAAAAGGGGCTATGAAGTCATCTGACCTGCCCCCACGCCAAAGGAGGTTCAGGGCCAGAACACTGACTGCCAATTTGCCCTTTGGCTTCCAGCTCTGGCTTTTGATGTTCTGAAGATCATATCTGCTGCTGGACCTGCTTCTAAACAGTGAAGTGATCTCGCAGTTGGAACGCTAGCTGTGTTCCATGGGCCCTCGTTGCTCTGTGAAAAGTCCAATGTGCATGTAATTGTTTGGGTCTCCCGTGATGGATGTTCCCCTCATCAGCAGTCATCCCGTGGGCTAGTTCCCAGTTACCTGGCTAAGAGCGAAAACTCAAATTCATGAAATGCTCAAGAGTGCAAGTCCTTTCTGAGCATAGAAATGGCCCACAGGAATGTGATAATACACAGAGTGCGTGAGCCACTAGGAAACAATCCAACGTTATGCTCTGTTTTTTTTTTTTCTCCAGTATTTCCTAATTAATATCTGAGTCAGAACAGGCAGCCAGTGGGAGTACTGAGAAATGCCAGAGGTTCCCAAGTGTCTCCCAAAGTCATCACTATTTGAAGAGCAAAATTAAAATGTTGGTATATCCATTACATGGAGCCTCTTCAACCCTCTCCATGTCCATGCATGAAAGGAGGTTTCAGTTCATGCCATTCCTAATGAAACGCTACCAAAAGAAAGCTGCTGTGTGTTCCTAAAGCATGAGGAGGAAATATATGTTGAGGGTCTTAAAAAGGTATGACGTAAATCAGTTACATGACAACGAACAATCGCTTCCCTGTTTGATACAAGGACATGAATGGTAATACCTCCAAGATCATTTCTCTCTCTCAGACTGAATGAGCTCAAAATAACTGTCTATTTTAGGCAAAGTTTGTGGAAAATGACTTTTCTTTTTGCCTCTTTTGCCAACAAACATTGAGCCTGGTCCAGAAAGAGACCAAACAAGAGAAGGGGCTTCCTGCGACACTGTGGCTGTCTGAGCTTTGTTTCGCCAGATCTGGAAAACAAGTTTGATGTGGGAGGGGTCAGCAAATGATACACTGACTCCCTGCAGAGGTTAGCTTCCATCCAGGACGCAGTGCTGCATCTTGCTTTCCTTTCCAGGTCTCCAACATGCCAGTTTTATACTTCCTTTGCCAACATTTGTACATTTTACTCTTCCAAATCCCTTAGAGGGCGCCTCCTCCATATCGCCATCTTCTCCTTGCACAGATTCATTGTAGCAGTGCTGGCCTCAGTAGCAGTCAAAATGTATCTAGTTAAACAATCCATCTTGGATCAAAGTTACATGTTTAAGCTCAGCTGCATTTGATGGATAAACTATAAACTCTTTTCTGTCCCTCTTCCCTTCTCCCCTTTGCAGACTGTCTTTCTTGCCTATGATTGGCTGAAATCTTGAAGCCTCCACTCCTTCCCAGCATCTGTCGATGTTTCTGCTTCTGTCCAGCAGCCTTCCAACCACTCACCATCCATCAAGAGGTAAGTTCATATGTAGTCTATGTGTTCCCCGAGACTCTAAAATTTCAAGGAAGTTTTGCTCACATCAGGCCCTAAACCTCTACTCCTGAAATCATTAGATGTGGAATGTGCTCTTCTCCCCACTTCACTCAGTATCACAAACTAATATCTTCATCCACAAGTTATTTTTACTCTTTTGGTTGTTTGTCTTACTAAAAAAAAATAGCTAATAAGATGGGGTGAGAGATTAGGACAATAAGAGAAAAATGGAGATGCTGTTTCTCGGTTTTGAGCAAATTAAGAGTAGCTGGATTCATGGATTTTTCTCCTTGACCCTGTGCTCCCTGAGCACAGGGATTAACAAAGACTCTGGCTGAGGAGATGGCTCAGTGCAGTTTGTGCTTGCTGGAGGAGCATGAGGATCTCAGTTGAGATCCCCAGCACCCGTGTAAAGATGGCACCACATCATGTATGTGTACTCCGGGCACTGGCTGATCCCAGAGTCTCTCTGGCCAGCCAGTCTAGTTGAAGAAGTGAATTCCAGGTTCCCTGAGATCCTGTCTCAGAACATAAGGTGGAGTGCAATAGAAGATCCGTAGTTCACACACAAATGAGCACACCTGCATTCACACATGTGCACACACACACATGCATGCAGCCTCCCAGTAAATAAATAAACAAGACATATCATTAAAGACATATATTTTTTTATTTTCAGTCAAGTTTCACAGCTCAGAACCCAGGCAATGTCCTCAATGGGGAAAAGTTGGGATATGACAGACTCTGAGGACAAAGGACTGAAATGTCTGAGGAAAGGGAGCTACCACGGTTGACGCTCGGGCAGGAAACAGTCTCAGCAAAGCATCTGGGCTGCAGGCTGCAAATGTCTGCAGGCTGTGTGACGGTGCTGTTGCCTCGTTAGCAGGGCTGATCAGACCAATGTGGAAATGTGAGTTTCTGTTTTAGATAAGAAGAGAAGTGCTCTAGGTAAGACATCTCTATCTTACTCACTGCTGGGGTTGGCTGGCACCTTCCACCCAGCAAGGGCTTGTGGATAAGGACGAAGAAATCAGGCTTGGGTTTTACGTTTCTGGTTTCGGCCATTAGATTTGAATGCAGGCATGCATCATGAGATCATAGCCTTATAGGAAGATGGCCATAAGCTATGTTACCTAGAGGCATCAGAGGCTTACTGGGCGTAGTCATAAGACTAAATCACACAGTGAAATTACAGCCTTGTGTGAGCAGCCCCATAAGACTGTATTGTCTTGTGATATCATGGTCTGTAAAAGTGGCCCCATGAGGCTATATTGCTTGGTGACATCGTAGCCTTCTTAGTGTGATGCTCTTGTACACCGTAAAGATGTGTCACCCATATTGGTTTAATAAAGTGCTGATTGGCCAGCAGCCAGGCAGGGTTATAGGTGGGACCACCAGCCTAGGAGAATTCTGGGAAGAGGAACGGCAGAGATAAATTCGCCAGCCAGAACCAGAGGAAGCAAGGTGAGAATGCCTCACTGAGGAAAGGTACCAGGCCACACGGCTAAACATAGATAATAATTAAGGGTTAACTTAAGTTATAAGAGTTCGTTAGTAATAACTTTATAATTAAGACTCTATGTGTTTATTTGGGATCGAACAGCTGCAGGACCTGGCGAGACAGAAACCTCTGTCTACACTGAGCACTGCTCCAAATGTGTACACAGTGACGTTCACCTAATGATGCATCCTTAGGATGGGACCCTGGTGTTAAGTAATGCGTGAATTTATTTGAAAAGAAGTTAGATAACAGGCAATGGTACCATCCTGCCCATTCACACACACGCATGTGCACGTACACACATACAAAAGTGACAACACACATGCATACACAAGTGTGCACACACTTATGCATACATAACACTCTAACACACATGTGCACACACACACAAAAGTGACAACACACATGCATACACACATTTACACATACATAACGCTCTAACACACACATGTGCACACATGCAGAGATGGGTTACACTGCACTTTGCTTCTAAAACTTTATCACTGGACTTGAGACCACATGGCAACTTGTGAGTTCTGCAGACAAACTCTCTTTAAAATAAATTTGTATTTAAATTAAAACAATCTTATTTTACATGCCAATCCCACCATGGACTCCGCAAACACCTCCTCTGCTGCAATGGACTCTGCCTTCAAACCGTGAGCCAAAAGACACCCTTCCCCATTTACGTCACTTTTGTCATGTATTTTGCCCAAACAAGGGAAAATGATGGGCGATGTCATTCTGTAAATATGTTTCTTGTATTGGTTAATAAATAAACACTGTTGGCCAATAGGAAAGCAAGATAGGCGGGACTAGGAGACAAGGAGGATTCCGGAAGGAGTAGAGAGGGGATTCAAGATGGAGAATGGAAAGAGAAGAATGCCAGCCCCTCTCTCCGGTAAGATGAGACCACGTGGAAATACTTAGATTAATAGAAATGGTTAATGTTTAAGACAGAGCCAGCCGATAAGAAACGAGTAGCTGGCCAACGGAATTATATCTAATACAATGTCTCAGAGTGTTATTTGGGGCTGGTGTGGCTGTGGGACCAGACTGGCGGGGGAAAACATACTTATAACGGGGAAAGGGAACTGACCTGCTGAGATCTGTAAGGACAGGCCCCCGTGGTGTACAGAAGACCCCTGGCCTAGACCTCTGGGCACCTTCGCAGCATCTTCTGCAGGATCCTTCTAGGCCTGTGTAAAGAGCCTCTTCTACCCAGCCACTGTCCGGTCTCACATTCTTCTTTGAAAGAAAGAGACAGTAGCCAGTATTTTTGACACTTTGTATTTTTTAAGCAACTGTGAGATGTTAACTCCATCTCCTATGGTCACGTAACTACTTTGACAGACAAATCCAAAGAGCATTCAAAGAGAGTCTCCTCAGACACCATAGCCCAATCAACGTCACTTTCCCAAATATGTGGGCATATGTGTAATCCCATGTAATCAAACATACGCATTGCCCTCCAGTTGCTAATTAAAATAATAATGTACAATTTAGTGCAAAGTGGAAAGAAAAAATGCACTTGGTATCTTTTCTCACTAGGTACTTTTCAATAGCTGTTTAACCTAATGGTTCCATTTCCATAGAAACAAAACTTAGCACGGGCTTTTCCACAAAAGTCAACGCAGCCTTCCGGGGACCCATGGCCGGGGCATCATTCAAAGCTGCAGCACAGTTTGCCGGCCTCCTTTAATCTTCTCACAAGCAAGAGCTACTTGTGAAACTTTGTGTGTGTTGCAGGGGGTGGGGTGCACACCTGCAATCACAGCAACCAAGTATCCTCATTGTCCCTCCCGCTTCTGTTCAGAAGTGCAGAGTCCTTCTCTGATGAGCGGAAATTCTGTGGCTAGAGAGAACAGGGCCAGACTGGGTGAGAGCCTGGGGTCTTCCTCAGAGCCTGGGTACAAGAGACTCTGTGTGGGTGATGCTGGGAGGCAACCTGACCAGGAAGAAAGTCACCTTTGCTGGTCAACCACACAGCAGAACCTCCTAGAGACACTATGGTCCTCTCACCCACCCCCTTTTCCTCCAAGAGTGGGAGCCCTCTTAGATGCTCCTTGCGAACTTCTCCTGCTTTGTTGATACATTGCGGGCCTTGTGAACATTGTAGCCTTTCACATCCCAGCCTACACCGTAGCTTTTCCACACCAAGACAAAGCCCGTTTGTGTGAAGACACCCCTTGCTGGCAGCTAATGTAGACATGGCAAATTA
>JANBXA010000735.1:52182500-52200000 GCA_030556225.1 Cricetiscus sungorus
TGAGAAATGACTTTTTTTTTTTCTGGGATTAATTTCTCTCATGTTTTGAGATGAGGTAGCCACAGTGATTTCAGCCCCATCATCTTCTGAGAAGTGTCCATGCTCTTTCTTAAAAGCATGTGTTTACCATTTCGCCAATTCTACTTGGCTCAGAGCGCCCTCGAAAGCCCTCTTACGATGATGCAATGTCGCAGAGACAGAGTCCAAGCGGGGCTGCGTGGGTCGACATCGGCAGGTTCTGTTCAGACTTGCTGTCTGTACTTACTGAGAAAAACCCACATAGGCATGTTCCCAAAACACGACGATTAGCTCAAATTGAACCCAGGATAAAGCTAAGCCAGTTGGGCATTCCATGCCTGTCTCCTCTGCAAGTGAATTAAGCCATTAATATTTGGAGGGCACACACAGCTGCTTGGCTGCTAGGCCATGTCTGAAGGGCCTTTCCACCCAGCACTTGGCTGTGAAGGTGGCTCAGACAAGAAATGGGATCCAGATAGCTTTCCATGCCACCCAAGCAGAACCAGGTCATGTGTAGAACATCAGACCGTGGGCTTCCAAGAGCTACCAAGATTGGTGCTTGGAACTTTGATGCCATTAGAACCGAGACACATAGACCAGTTCTGCTCACTTCTCCGTTAGACTAGAAATAGCTGTCTGGCCTGCAAGTGTGTGGGCATATGGTGAATTATATCTGGACTACCAAACCTGAGTCAGAAGGGACAGCCACTCAGTTGTCTACAAATCCTGCCCCTCACTTTTGTGGTTCATAACATCAAATCGCTGTGGGGCTGGGAAGATGACTCAGTTGGAAAAATACTTACAACATAAGCATGAACACTGAGTTCAATCCCCAGTGCCATGCTAATAAATAAATAAATAGATAAAATCGAGCTCAGCGGTGTACATCTGTAATCTGAGTGTCGTTGGGGGCAGAGGCGGGAAAATCCCAGCCTGTCTAGCCACTCAATGAATTCCAGGTTCAGTAAGAGACTCCTGTCTCAAAAAAAATAAAGTGGGAGCAATTGAAGAAGACCCTGGACAGTGATGTGTGGGGTTGGCATGCATGCTCACACACGCACACACTAAGCATAAACTTGCCCAGGCCAGTGTTTTATTTGCCGGGGATCTGTTCCCTCGTGACCAGGAGGTAAACAATTATTTCAACTAATAGGACTGCCAGAGTCTCGGTGTGCACTTATCTGGTCAACTTCAGTTATAATTGACTCAAGAGCCCTCATCTTGATGCTCAGCCTTCTGCCTTGTCTGCTTTGGGCTGTTGGTGCTAATCACATTCAATAAGAAGCAGTTGGCTTGTGGGTTCTGATGGCCATTTGTTTGGTCCTCAAGAACGTCACCCTGTCCCGTATCCTTCTGATGGAACTCAAGACCAGAGAGCCCACAAAACGGTAAGGATAGAGGCATTCACTTTTAAATAAATCAATTTTTATTTGAACATTGGCTCCGAAGCCCCAATCTAAATTTCCGTTGTAATTCACAGTCAACTTTCTACAAGACTATGTCCTTTGCAAACATCGTTCAGAGGTTCTACAAGGACCCGGGGGACAGCAGAGTCGAGTGGTTGCTGTGCAGGCATGAGGACCCGAGTCCCATGCCCACAAGAGATGTCGTGGTGGCTTGGAGGCAGACAGGCAGATCCCCAGAGCTTGCTGGCCACATGGCTGTGCCTAATTAATGAGCCCCAGCCCCCAGTGAGAAAGCCTGAATGTGGTGGAGGACTGGAGATGACTCAGGCGTTAAGAACACACACTGCTCTTTAGGGTTCAGGTGCTGGCGCTTCATGACAGAAGATGCAACTCAGCTCCAGAGCATCCAGTGTCGTCTTCTGGCTTCTGCAAACTTTCACTTGTGTGCCCAATGGAGAGCGTGTGTGTGTGAGTGTGTGTGTGTGGTGTGTGTGTGTGTGTGTGAGTGTGGTGTGTGTGTGGTTTGTGTGTGTTGTGTGTGTGTGTGTGTGTGAGTGTGGGTGTGTGTGTGTGTGTGAGTGTATGCGTGTGAGAGTGTGGTGTGTGTGTGTGTGTGTGTGGTGTGTGTGTGTGTGTGATGTGTGGGGTGTGTGTGTGTGTGTGTGGTGTGTGTGTGAGTGTGGTATGTGTGTGTGTGTGTGTGTGTGTGTGTGTGTGTGTGTGTGTGTGTGTGTGTGTGGTGTGTGTGGGGGGTGTGTGTGTGTGTGTGTGTGTGCATGCACGCACGCGTGTGTGTACACACACGAGATAGAGAGAGAGAGTTCTAGTAACTGAGATTGCTCTCGTGCCATCGTCTGTCTTCCTTAGTACAGTTTAGACTAAGTACAGTTGGACTACGCTCAGAGTATCTCTGTGCTTAGATACAAAACTCTCCTGCACACATCCCTTCTGCAGCTCTCAGAATTGTGTTATCTCTGTGTTTTACACTGCAAGCGCCCCAGGCAGGACAGATGCCCTTGAACCAGCAAGAAGGACGTACAGAGCCCTGAGAAGCCCATGTGTCCCTGACCTAAGCCTCCTTCATCTTTCTTGTGAGGGGCCCTGCTTTCTGATGGAATGAGAATAAGAACCCCCAGCAGTCAGTCCCCTTTGGAGATATTTCATAGCTCCAGCAGGGAGTGAAATCAGTCCTTGCCTGGCTCCTGGCTCCTGGCTCAGAGTCCAAGCTGGAAATAGGAAGGGTCTGGTGATCCATGCTGTTGGCACATTATGAGTACAGTGCTGTAGGCCAAGGTGCAAACGGGTTGAAGGAGGTACGTGTGGGCCAGGACATGTCCACAAAGCATGGTGTGGGTGGACTGGCCTTAGGGTTACACAGAGAACTGTGTGGCAAGATCCTCAAGTGACGCGTTCGCAAAGTCGACTCAGTCTGTTCCGGCTAAATGTTATTCACCTCTCGTTTTTAAGCATGACATAGCCACTCACCAACTCCCCAAAGGCCTGGAACTGACCAAACTTAGACGCAGCCAAAATCAAACAAACAAAAATTCTGTTTAAGTAACACCTGGTGATGTCTATAAGCTTACCTTTGGGGGCCCTCCAGTGGTTATCAGAAAAACTGAGCTCGGGCTTCAGTGGCTCAGGAATGGTTCAAGCAGCCTCACAGTCACCCAGCCATTACCCCCAATCATTTCGATGCGTGTAAGATGGAAGGTCTCTGGAGGAAAGAGAAAAGAGAAGCCTCCTTCCTATCCTGTTGTTGAGAATCCGTGAAAGAGTACATGGAAGAACAGATGTCCTAAGCTGCTCTGCTCCTGCCTCTCCTCAGACACAGGGCTTGCTTGTCCCTCTCTAAATGCCCCCCAGGCAGGTGTGTGTGTGTGTGTGTGAGTGTGTGTGTGAGTGTGTGTGTGTGTGTGTGTGTGCATGCGTGCGCGCACGTGCACACTCATGCTTGAGTGCAGACATGCTGTCGAGAGCTCAGTGTTGCTTCTACCTTCCTCCCCCACAACTGTAGTTTTTAGTTGCATCTATGAAGCATGGTTTTGTTAGCTATTTTCTTTTGTGGCTTTCTTTCTTATTGTTTGGCAGCTGCCTCTTAGGTTTTCTTTGAATTTCCTAACTGTGTTCTCTGTCCTCTCTCTCTCTCTGTCTCTCTCTCTCTCTCTGCCTCTCTCTCTCTCTCTGTCTCTCTCTCTCACTCTCTTTCTCTCTCTCTCTCTCTCTCACACACACACAGTCTATCAAAACTGCATAAATGTTGATTACGTCCTATGACTTCATAACTAATGTTTGCTTAGGACCCTCTGCTCTCTCCTGGGAAATACTCACCTCCCCAACAGAAAGCAGAGTTGACACCCTCTCTCCCTTCTTCCTTCTTTTCATTTCTCCTTCCTCCTCACCTTCTCTTCCCCTCTCCTTTTTTGTTTCTCTACCTCCGGGTGATTTAACTAAAAAAAGTCACCTGGGGAACTGACAGACATAGCAGGATAAAGACTAAAATTAACCTCCTGCCATGCTCATATTGGTAAGAGAACTCTCACTTCACATTTGTCTGCGAAGATTTACTAACTGCCTCTTCTCCTTTTGTCAGGACTGAGATGGATCCCAGGGCTTTCCAAGCACTCTGCCATATCCTGCTCCATTCAGATTTCTCACAACACAATCATTCCCCCAACATTTTTGATTTCCAAAGTCTTTTCCATGGTTCCCTGGTAGAGGTGGCACTGGATACTGGGACACTCTGAGAATGCTAAGGAAAAGAAGAGTACACAAGAACTTCCTGGTGAAAGGTTAAGCGGGTGAGGCAGAGACAGAGGGAGAAGGAAGAAACCAGAGTGTGCTGAGAGGTGGAATGCGGTGTGGTGTCAGCGTCCTGCAGTAGCTCCTGAGCCAAACCTCCTGAGAGTCAAATCTAGCACAGAACCAAACAGTCAAAGGTCAGAGGTTATATCATTTTTTTTAAAGCGTGGAAGTGGTCTGGTGTGGGGCCGCACACTGTCGTCCTAGCACTGTGGAGGTTGAGGCAGGAGGGTCATCATGAGTTCTAGGTCCACATGAGCTGTAGAGAGAGACCTTCTCTGAAAAACAGCAACAAAGAGAAAGGGGGTGTGTGTGTGTGTGTGTGTGTGTGTGTGTGTGTGTGTGTGTTTATGTGTGTATGTGTCTATCCATGGATGGATGGATGGATGTGTGGGTGGATAGATGAATGGATGGATGGGTGGATAGAGGGAGAAAAGGAGGGATGGATGGGTGACCTTAGCAAGGTCATCACCCTCCTACTGGCCCATGCATTGTTTTCTGTCTTATACAGGGCAGACTGCATTTTAAGTTTTCAATCCTGTCACTGAGGTCATTTACTCTTCTTTACCAGGGCTTCGCTTATCAACAGATGAGATCTTCTTTCCTGCCTTGAATGTGAGCGAGTTCATGACCACAGTCAGGACCGCACTGAGCTGCTAAGGCCGAGTCATAAAAGGCAGGGCCATTCCTGCTGTGTTTTGGGATCTATCCTAGTGCATATCCCTGAATGGCATCCACAGAGGCCTGACAAAGAATCCAAGCAGAGTGTGTTCTCGTGGTGGGACACTTTGGGCTGTAGAACACTATCATTTGGATTGTCCCCCGCCCAAAGTAGGGCCCCTTAAACTTTTCCACATATAATCCCCTTTTACATGTTAAGTTTTATACAACCCCAGGCACATATTACAGGTATGTAAAATAAATACGGAAATTAAGCATTAACTAATAACATCATAAAACACATTATTTTAAAGTATCGTATGCTAACAAGAGAGATGTGCTTATTCTTTGCGTAAACGAATCCTGGCTGATGCTTTGATGCTGGAAGGCACAGAGCATCAACATGTTTTTTCAGAGTTGACCAATGTTTTGACCTCAGAAGTTATCAGTAATAAGGGCATAACGTCACATAGTGTCACACCAATACCTCTTAAAAGGCGGCAGTAACAAGTCCAGAGCTATTTCGGAAATGGTGGGGAAATTCTGTCCTAATCCCAAGCCAAATTTAATGATATCTTGTGAAACTCTAGACAGCATCTTCAACAACAATTTTTAAAGCCAAGCATTCTAGTATAACGAGATCCAAAGATACACAAATTTGATAAGTAGAAAAAAATAGAAAGGTTTTTGATTCCTGTAATTAAGTCGTTATGTTCCCGTAAGAGCAGCAAATTTCGCATGCACGGGAAACACACTGCAGTTTGTAACATGCAGAACTCTGGGGTCTGAGCCGAGGTGTTTCAGACGGGGCTCATCAGTGCTATGTGGTGTGAGGCGTGCACACTGGGAAGTATGTGTACTGTGTGTTCAGAACCAAGGCTACGGTGAGGCCACGTAACACCACATGGTAAGATGCCGGATGCACCTCCAATTCCTATGTGTGTGTGTTGAGTCAATGTTTGGTTATTATGCATTCAGAAGACTTTTACTCTGGCCAAACTTTTCATGACCCCTCACGCAGTTACCAGAGTCCACATGGATGTGACCCACAGACTAAGATACTAAAACCACCCCTCAGTAGAGCCACTAGCAATTCCCACAGAAAGAGCGATGGGCCTTTGAAGATGCCCGCATCTGCTGAAGGACACTGCTTCCCATACACGGTTTCACCCCTTAAACCTTTGGGGGGTTTTCAACACCGAGAAGTGTGAAGACTATTTTGTCGAACTCCAATGGAGTTCCCTGCCCTTTGCTCTCAACGGTTTACTTGCTAAACGTTTGCTTTTACAACAACTTAATCTTGGTTTATTGTTGCTTGGTTTTCTATGATGACAGCTTAAAAATTCGAGGCCATTTCTATTACACAAGGAACCATTTGGTTCTGAAAAGCAATTTTTTTCCTTCCCCGTCTTGAATGCATCCCTTTTATTGTCCATTGCTTCACACCACTAAATAGATGTCCGTGGCTTTCCCTAATCTACAGAACAAGTCGAAAAAACAAAAGCAATGATGCCTTTTTCTAAAATTAGTGGTGATCTTCAACGCACAATTAGTGGTGATCTTCAACGCACAGTTCAAGCTGTCTGCTTTACTTTATGGGCCATATTTCTTCAGCGTTAAATTTGGCTTATTCATTCAACAAAAATGTCCGAATATTATTTTTACAACTTACAGTAAAAACTTATTTTAAATTTTACCGACTCAGAAGAAAGTAAGCAGGACAGAGAATCACACGGTGAATGAGGGCAGTCAACAGGAGATGGGATGTTTCGTTCTCATGTAAAGGAAAGGAGATGGTGGGAAATTAGGCACTGTACAAGCTTGAGAAGGTCTTTCATATGGACCCAAGTGGAGAGCCGGTCATGAGGACGGCTGCAGAGGGGCGCACTAGAGCAAGCCAGCAACCCCAGAGCAAACGGCTTCACAAGAGTCCCAGATCCAAACTCAAGCTGGGATTGTCAGAAGCGTGGGAGGAAGGAATTCAAGGATGGACACATGGGTCTTTCGAGGTCCTCTTGAAGTCCTTTTGATGTCGAAACGCCTGTGATGGCAGGACTAGGGTCCACCTCGCAGACGTCTTCTGGGAAATCATAATTTGCTTTATTCTGTCCATCGACAGTATTTTGTATTTTGCCTAGAGCCAACAGGTGTCATTGTTAATGTCTATAGAATGAGGTTTTGTCTTGAGGGCATTCTGTTTCCTAATTCAGTCACTCCACTCATAAATCAACTTTAATGAGAATATCTTCAAAACGTTAATGACAAACATTTGAAAAATTGTATTAATCACAACTTTAAGTCAAGAAAAATGGAATGAACTACAGAGTCACCTTGCTAAAAATCTGATTATCTTGGGAGAATTTATAGATTTGGGCCAATATTTTTTTTTAAATTGTAACAGAGATGGCTGGCTAGTGGTGAAGAGAGCTGAAGGAGTAATATGAGAGAAACTTGTGCAGAAAACTGAAGGAGCTTTGAGGCATCGCTCATGCCTCAGATTGCAGACCTGTGTAGTATCCTTCTCTTAGTGTGTGTCTTTGACGCAGCTACAAAACTTAGAAGCTGGCAATAGTTGTCCCTATTTAAAGAGCAAAGCAAACCAGAAACCAGCTTTGTTTCAAGGCCCTGCCAGAAATCGAACTTAAGATGTGGGTAGAGTCTGATTAACCCGCTGACAGAGGGGAGGAAACTGTGGCGCCATCAAGCTGACATAGGAATACTGATCAATGGGGCGGGGCGGGGGCGGGGGCGGGGGTGGGGGGCTCTTAGGCAATGGTTCTCAACCTGGGGGTCACAACCCTTCTGGGGGTTGAATGACTTTCACAGGAGTCTCATATCAGAAACCCTACATGTCAGATATTTACATTATGATTCATACCAGTAGCATGAATTACAGTTATGAAGTAGCAACAAAAAATAATCTCTTATGGCTGGGGATCATCACAGCGTGAGGAACTGTAGTAAAGGGTCCCAGCATTAGGAAAGTTGGGAACCACACACGAAGGTTTTTAACAACCTTGTCTGCCTTTACCCATTAGTCACCCACACAAGCCGTGAAGAAAAGCAGGACCTGTGGGGTTTTGTGACTTCGTATCTGTTCCAGCTCACTCCATAATGCTTAAGATTGGTCATTAATAAATACTTAAAATGTTTTATTCTTTTATATTTTCATCCAAAGCATTTGAAGCTTTTGTTCCTTATGAGCGTTGTTAATAGAGGGACAGAATTAAACACATAAAATCCATCAAAAGAACACTCTAAAAGCACCTATATTATCTATGTTATCCTAGTATTAGAAGGCAATATGGTGGTACACGGCTATAGTCCCAGCACTTGGAAGACAGAGGGAGGAGGATTAAGAGTTCAAATCTAGCCTTGGATAGATACACAGTGAGTTCAAGAAGACCCAAGGAAAATGGTTCCTTCTTCTCACTGAATCATAATACAAAGTGACATAAATGATATCCTTTATTCAAAAGCATAGATTATGTTACCACATATGAGAGTTCCTGTCCTGTATAGCTAAGGGTATATTCACTTGGCTAATATCCTTAATTTATAAACCTAACAGAATGACTTTTATGAGCTACTCCTGGGTACCCGGAGATCCCCCAAAGGACCCCATGTTATTTGTGTAGAGACTTCCATGAAGACACGGGAAATTTCCTTCCAAATTCCTGGCCCAGGTGTCTTTTACATTTTAATTCTTTAGCAGAATCTCCAGGAAGTTGTATAAAAATGCAATCATGCACATTTTGGTACATATGTTTAAAAAGCATATCGCCCTGTGGTGTGCATAGGAATTCACATTTTAAGCTGTATCGAAACACTGCCTAAGCTGTTGAAGCTGTGTGAAAATCTCACACCAGAGGCTGAGGAAGGGTAAAGGTAAAAGGCTTGTCATGTAAGCCTAAGGTCCTGAGTTTGATTCCTAGAACCCGTATGATACAGCTGTGTGTCGTGGAATGTGATTGGTCCCTGCATCAGAGGAGACAGACACCTCACTGGCCAGCTAGCTTCCATGATGTGTTGTGGGCCACCAAGAGGCCAGAGACCCTGTTTCAAAGAAGTTAGCTGTTCAGTGCTTGAGGAACAATCATTACATGTGTTGGCCTGGCTTCTTCACATCCTAGAACATGCTTGTGCACACATGTGGATGTAGGCACTAACATGACTTTAATTTTCTTACCTATGTAGAATCCAAGGTTGCATTTATCCTCTGACCCATAGCAATGCTTAAAAAAAAAGAACAGCAAAGTGATCTCTGAGAAGCTTGTCTTTATTGCCCAGATAAAGTCTTCAGAATCCTACACAAGCACAGAAGAACCCAGAAAAAAACAAACAAACAAACAAACAAACAAATAAATAAATAAAAACCATAGAATTCTTCCCAATAAAGATGATGCTGGGGTTCTAGAAAAGAAAACATTTTATATATATATATATATATATATATATATATATATATATATATATATATGTTTTAGCTTTCAAATTGATTCCTAAGTACCCAAGAGTGTATAAAAGAGCCAGCTTGGCTCCGAAGACCTTTAAAAAATGAATGTTGTAATGTTTGCAGTTACTAGTTTTAAGGCTTATCTAAAGCTTTTAAAATCAAAATCATGCAGCAGCATTGGCATACAAATAAGCAAATAAAACAATGGAACAAAAAAAAATAATTCAGCAAGGGTAGCCTTGCATATGGTCAGCTGAGTTAGAATAAATATTACAAAGTCACTCAAGCTCAACAACAACCTATTTTGAGTGTAGGAATGCCACATCCATGCAAAAAAAAAAAAAAAAAAAAAAAAAAAATTACCCTTAGTCCTTACTGTGTTTGGTACACTAAAACTAACTTGACATAGGTCACCAACACCAATGCAAATGCTAAAACTCAGAAAACAGTGCTAAGAGGGTGCGAAGGAGATCCAGAGGAAAACTATTTTCAAACCACACGACAAACCAATGACTGGGTCTAGAATAAATTAAGACCTTTCATAACTCAGTGAGAAGACAAATGCCCCAAACCTAGATAGACAAGCTATTTGAGCGGATATTTCACCAAAGAAGATTGACAGGTGACAAGTCCAGGACGAGGCTCTTTTCATCATGGAAGCCAGGTGGGAAACAGGCTATGAGCTTGTCCTGCGTACCTGCCCCTGCCAGAAAGAGGGAGGCACTAACTACACTGGATGTAGAGAAGTGTGTCAGACAACGGGATCCTTCACTCACTGCCTCTGCGTGTACATCCATACGCAGGATCCAGCTGTGACATAGATGAAAATATGTTTCAACACAACTACTTACACACGGACATCCACACTGGTTCTAATTGTATATCCCAAACAGGTGTCCGGCTCGAGAAAGCACAGACAAACCATGACAGACGGCAACATTTCAGCCATGAAAATGAGTAACGGTTCTATGCGCAGCAGCATGCAGACAGCCTAAGATAACCACTCCCTGCACAGCCAGCAGGGTGGGTAGGAATGGGAGAGCTGGGCTGCGGTGTGGAGAGGGAAGGCTTTGGTGACAGACACTTCTTAACTGTGGTGATGACGCCAATGTTAAGCGCATATTTAAAGTTGAGCTGAACCATTTAAAACGTGGATAGTTTATTTTTAACCAATTATACCTAAACATCACGGGGGGGGGGACCAACAGATCCCACCCACCTACAAATCCAGGCCTGTGCACTGAGTTGTTGTGGCCAGGGTTCCAGAATTACTGTTCTCTCACTGGTCTTCATGCGTCGCCACTCTTTCTCTATGGTTGTTACTGTCCACATCCCCCGCTCACACTGCTTGTGGACACCATATTCATTGACTCTCCCTTTGGTACTGATGATGGTGATGGCAGTTAAGGACCGTGCCCATGACCTAGCCTTCTGATGTCTTGAATTATTGGATTCTCCGTGTTTAGGTTTTCCCTTACTAAGTCCATCTCCTAGTTAGACTACATACTTACTGAGATCTAGGATGAGACTTTTTACTCTGTGTGTCTTTAGAACAACTAGAAAAAACAATGTTTTGTGTGTGTAAATGGAGAGGTCCATAGCATTACAGGAAGGGCCAAAAACTGTCACTATGTACATGCAGAATGGCTTGCAACGTACCCAGCCAGTCACTCTCATGATTAAACTGTCTTCAACCGGATGACTGCTAGATGACAACAATAACACTGAGTCCCACTGGCATTGCACTGAGCAAAAAGAAATCAGAGGTCAGGGCACTGATGGTGCACGCCTTTAATCCCAGCACTCAGAGGCAGGTGGATCTCTACAAGTTCAAGTCCAGCCTTATCTACAGAGTGAGTTCCAGGATAGCCAGGGCTACACAGAGAAACTCTGTCTCAAAAAAAAAAAAAAAAAAAAAAAAACTAAACCAAATAAAACAAAACAAAAATAGAAAGAAAGGAAGGAAGGGAAGGAGAGAGAGAGAGAGAGAGAGAGAGAAAGGGAGGGAGGGAGGGGAGAGAGAGAGGAGAGAGAGAGAGAGAGAGAGGGAAGGAACCAGAGGCGAGTTGTATAATTCCGTTGTCAAAAGGTCATGAAGAGGCAAAATTAGCCTGTACTGAAAGAGATCAGAACAGTGGCTGTAGTTTTGGGTTATTATGGATGAGGTAATGCTCTAAGCCCAGGCTGCCAAAGCCATCTCAGTATGCATGTAAGTTGTGGTGCATTTTTTCTTTGTTAGAGCTTGCTTGTGTAATTACCCTAATGAAAACTACATAATGCAATTAGCTGTCTCTTAAATCTCTTAATCTGAAAGCTCTCGGTCCATCACTGACCTTGGAATTTCGTGTTGAAGGGAGTTGATTGTCTTGTGATTTTCTCATAGCTTGGGCTGCACTGATTACATCTCCCTGCTGGGAGTAACATGTTCTTCTCTGGCCTGGATTCCATGGAAGCTGTTTGTTCCAAATGTGTAATCCAGTCAGGCTCTTTTGCAGGGATGAAGGGGTGAGGGCAGCATGGAGGATGTGTACTCTGCTGGGAGTTGTATAGTTAGTGTACATGTGGGTATACAACTTCTGTATGTGTGTTCTTATATGTGTACATGTGTTTGGACACATTGGTATGCACACATGTGTCTGTGCAATTGTGTAGAAGCCACAGGTCAATGCCAGGTGTCTTTGTCAATACTCTTCACCTTATTTTTTGAGACAGAGTCTCTCACCGTGTCAGGAGCTCATCAGTTTGGCTACACTGCCTGATCATGGAGGAGCAGGGATCTGCTTGTTTCTGCCTGCCCATTCTGGGATCACAGTCACACCCAGCGTTTTATGGAAGCCATGAAGATTTAACCCAGGTCTTCATGCCTTTACACTAACCAAGCGCTAACAACTGAGCCATCTCCTCAAGTCCAAGGGTGAGACGTTGCTTCCCTTCCCCTTGCTGATTTAAGCAAGTGTTGCTAATCAATGACTATTTCCAGGAGTTTCTAGGGGATGTAAAATGAAGATGTTATTATCTTATCCTTTATTTGTTAATCCAAAGGGGATGTTATCTTTTTACTTCATGAATCCGTTGGTGAATGTGCATGTATATTTCCCACCTCAGCTAATCTGTTAGGGACAGCTGAGGACAGCATAGGAAAGGTGGGGGTACTGGTCAGTCCCTGGACAGATGCAAACTATGTGGCATTTGCACGCTCAATCTCTCCACTTGTATGAAAAGTATGCATCTCTTGCACAAGTTCTTATATATATATATATATAGTTTTAACCATAGGCAATGGGGTCTCACCTGGTAACCCCCAGGCTTGATCACAGCCAAAGCTTTACAGTCTCCTAAGAGGGTATCAGTCAGGGACTTTGGCCCCTGTTCCTACACAGGTGGATACTTTCAGCTTAGAGTCTTTCTCTTCAAACCTTTTTATTAGCCTCTTTCCTGTTGCTGTAACAGAATGCCACAGACCAGGTAACTCATAATGAAAAATCTGCTTGATGATTCTGGAAGCTTGGAAGATCCAAAACTCTGGTAGAAGTACATGAGAAGGAATTTCTGTCCATGGGGGAGTGGTCAGAGGGCATCATGTGGCGAGAGAGGGTCACTGGATCCGGGGTGTCACACAGGGCATTGTGTGGTCATAGGGCAGGAGTACACATCAGAGTAGTTTTTGCTCATGTCAAAGCTACTCTGGTGAGAACTAAACCCAGTTCCTTAAGAAGACTGCAATCCACTCACGAAGGCAGGGCCTCATGACTTACACACCCGCACTTAGACCTCAGCTCTGATCCTACTGCAGTGAATCTTGAAAACTTAGCACCTGAGCTCTACTTATTTATTTATTTTCCATGTTTTCCTGGTTCTTCCTTGGTCAATTACCTTAAATATCTCAGTCGATCTAGGGTAATGTTCATAGCTATGACCTGAGTGGGAAATTTGTTCAGTTTACTACATATAAAGTTACTATCAATCAAACCCTCAACCTATTTTATTTTCTTTGTTTACCTTCTTCCTCCACTGTTTTTTCAGAGTCTCACTGTGTAGACCAGGCTGGCCATGAACCGAAAGCAATCCTCCTGCCTCAGCCTCCTCAGATGCTGAGCTTAAAGGTGTAAGGCACCATCCATACCTGATGGCTTTCGACCTATTTTAAATGAGGTATTTAATCCAATACATAAGCTATGGGTGCATCAGCCCCATGCAAAAAAAAAAAAAAAGTCCTAGAAAGTGTGTGTAACACACACACACATCCATTCTACCAGAGCACTGTCCCAATATACTTTTCTCCACTATAATCTTTAACTGCCTCTATGAGCAGATGCTAATGTAGGCACTTGGTAGGCCTCTGTAACTACAAACTTTTAATTGTATATATGTGCATGTGTGTCTGTGTGAGTGTATATCAAATGTTGGTATGGAACATATCAGCCAGAACAGGACATCAGATCCCTTGGAGCTGGACTTACAGATTGGAATAATTTGAAAGGAAAATTTCCATGTAGTCTCAAGCATGTGAATAGTAGGTGGTACTGTTTGGGGAGGCTAGATGATGTGTGTCACTGGAGATGGGGTTTGAAGGCCTTGCCTTACTTTCATTTCTTTCTGCTTCGTGCTAGTGATTAAGGAGATGAGCTCTTAGCTTCCTGCTCCAGCCTCCATGGCCACAGCTTGCTGACACGTCTCCCTGCCATGATGGACTCATCGCTCCAGAACTGTAAGCAAATCTTCTTCTGTTAGTTGGGTTGGTTGTGGCGATTCATCACAGCAACAGCAAACTAACGCACAGGTGGTTGTAGGCTGTCCAACGTGGATGCTGGGAACAGCACCGGGGTCCTCTACAGGAGCAGCAAGGGCCCCTAACCTCCGAGACACCGCAGTAGCCCCAAGGTTTAGTTTGATACAGCATCTTATGTAGTCCAGGCTGGTCTCAAACTTACTATGTAGGCTGGCGTTTGATTTCTCACCCTCCTGCCTCTAATTCTCAGGTGCTGTAATCATTCTATCAAATGAGCTGCCTGCCCAGTGCTGTAGGGCCAGGTTTGTTCACAAAGTTCAGGTCCTCAAACTGAAGGCCTGGGATGGTTGGGTTTGTTTTCAGTCACCGTGGCCACTGTGAAGATTTCTTCACATAGGCGTCTGTGTGTGGATGCTTGGTCCCAGTTCACGGTGCTGTTTGCGGGAGGGAGGGAAGTTATGGAAACTTAGGAGGTGCAAGTTTTCAAGAGAAAGATCATCATTGGGCACTGGCTTTGGGGTTTACAGCCATGTCCCAACCCCAGTTCACTCTCTCTCTCTCTCTCTCTCTCTCTCTCTCTCTCTCTCTCTCTCTCTCTCTCTCTCTCTCTCTCTCTCTCTCGGCTTTATGTTTGCTATTGAAGATATGATCTCCCAGCTTCCCGCCTCTGCCACTGTGTCTTCCCCACATTGATGGACTCTCCCTCTTAACCGCAACCCAAAATAAGCTCTTTCCTATAAGTTGATTTGGTCATGGTGTTTTATCACATAAACAAAATGTTACTAACACAAGCCCCTTTGACTGGCACAGCTGTTGCCCTATGTGGCCACTTAGCTTTCTAATCAAGCCTGGGGCATATGTCTGTTGTGGAAACATTATTTTAACTAGGCAAAGATGTGTTGCGTTTGTTTATACTGCAGAATATTTCTTTAACTATGTGAAGGTGTGCTACATTTATGTCTGCTTCCTTTGTTAATTGTTAATACTACAAGGATAGTTGAATTGTGTAAAGATGTGTTACTGCTTCACCTGGCCTGCCTAAGGCACCTGATTGATGAAATTAAAAGCTGAACGGCCAATAGCTAGGCAGGAGAGGGATAGGTGGGGCTGGCAGGCAGAGAATAAATAGGAGGAGAGATCTAGACCCAAAGAGAATGAGAGAAAAGAGGAAGCAGGAGGAGGAGAGAATGAGGAAGGGAGGAACAAGCCCAGGGCTAAAAGCCGGGCAGCCACCTGCCAGACATGGAGACAGCAGGAAAGTAAGATATACAGAAGGAAGGAAGGAAGGAAGGAAGGAAGGAAGGAAGGAAGGAAGGAAGGGAGGGAGGGAGGGAGGGAGGGAGGGAGGGAGGGAGGGAGGAAGGAGAGAGAGAGAGAGAGAGAGAGAGAGAGAGAGAGAGAGAGAGAGAGAGAAAGAGAAAGGCAAGAAGGAAGGCAGGCAAGCAAAAACTCCTGAGGCAAAATGTAGATAAATAGAAACATTAAAGTAAGGACTAAGCTAAGGCTGAGCATTCAAAAACTAGTAACAGGTCTCCACGTCATGATTTGGTAGATGGCTGGTGGCCCCGAATAAAAACCATGGTACATTTGGTTTTCCAACACGGGGGCCCAAATTTCCACACAGGGCCTGAGAAAAGAAAAAAAAAAATAAGAGGAAAAAACAAACAAACAATTGGATGCAGCTCTTTTAAGGACACTGCCGTACAGCTAGCCCTTGAACAACCCGCACACTAAGTAGAAACAAATGCTACGCAAAAACACCAATTTCCTAGAGCTGGGGCTGTGAAATGCAGCTCTGTACCAGGCAGCAGGCTTAGGTTTGGCTTTCACAGACCAAAGAAGGGGCGGGCGTGGTCAGCCACCAGAGTCCCCTGAGGAAGGTATAGCTGCTGTCACTTAGCAGTTTAAAGTTTGGTGCATGCATCAGAGAGCTCTCTGTCAGCGCATGGTTGCAGGCACTTAGAAAAGCAGTCTCAGATGGGAAAGAAAAACCTCTAAATAGGTTACAGCGTGTTTAAAAATGTCAGTAAGCTTAAGAAAGAAAAGAAAATGGGTATGGACAGTCATAGAAAAAAAGTAAATAGTTTAAAAATAATAAAGCCTTTACAGTAATAGTAAAGTAATATTAAAAAGCAAATAATTGGCCATGTAAAGGTGGGAAATACTCAAGGAGTCTGGATCCTGTATGTGCCTTGTTGATTTTGAAATCTCTGAATGACTGTATCAGGGACTGCTGAATTAAACCTTTAAAGTAGAAGACAGAAAATGTATTGCACCATGGAATACAAAAGGCTGCGGCTTCATTCAAGGTTGATAGAGATCAGGTTTGATCCAGGGATACCTCCTGAAAATGCTAGTTACAGACATAAAGAAATAAACCTAGAAAAACTACCAGACAGATGATGCATATTTTACCTGTTTAAACATAAAAGAAAAAGCCACCTGTGGCTGGCGTGAGTACAATGCAGTCCATACTTGTCTTAATGAAGATGTGGATATTCCCTTTGAAAGTCTGTGTGTTTTCAGAGCAAGCGGCCCAGACACCAATGAAAATGGGTGGCCCCGGTGATGCAGCCTCTCAGTGAGCCTCTGCTGCAGTTTCCTCAGAGTTCTGCGTCCAGAGCAGCTTAAAGGCTGCTGGCTGAGATGGTTCAGCCTCACAGACTATTCCAGCCAGGACTGCAGATAAGCCTTGTGCTTTCCCATTGCACAGAGACTGACAACACACTTAACAAATGGTTTTCCCAGTACTTGACCGGTGTCTCGCTTTTCTGAGGGTTCTCTAAACACACAATCAGCCCCAGACATCAGGAAGTAGACTAGAAAACAAGATGCCACATCCTCAAGGGCTTTGGTGGGTGAATTTTGATAATGTAATGGGTTATTGTTTGTCATCATTTAGGGGTGATATAGGATTAAAAAGCAACTGCTAATATCAAACATTTTACATTGGCATGGACTTTTGTATATTGATGTCAGATTAAGGTTATTTTTGTTATAACATCATATATATACATATATATATATATATATATATATATGTCTCCACTCTTATTTAAGGGATTTTTGTATACTGATAAAAATGTAAGGTTATTTTCGTTACAACATGCTGTATATACATTTCTACTCTTGTTTAAGGTATTGTACCTAGGCAGTATAAAAATGTAAGGCAAAGTCCTAGTCCTTGAAGACTATTATCATAAACCACTTAGGATAATTAAGAAATGCAAGTGTGTGAGAGCAAGAAAAAGAGATAAAAGCACAGTGAGATGGATGCATGCTGTAGAACGTTGCAGAAGCCAATTGATGTCTACTTGGTAGACTTAGGACTGGACTAGAAACAGAAGAGACTGTGTCTGCAAATTCTCGGAAACATAGAAGATGTCCAACCGAAGATCAACTCTCTCTCTGAACACCCAGCCTCCTTGG